>JAMYWO010000139.1:68411-114867 GCA_024220525.1 Cochliopodium minus
AATAAAAAATAAAAAATAAAAAATAAAAAATAAAAAATAAAAAATAAAAAATAAAAAATAAAAAATAAAAAAAAAGTTTTTATTTTACCACACGAGCTAGTGCAAACTCATTTTCTTCTACTTCAATGACGGACCAGATGTAGTTCTTGGCGTACACTGAAAAGCAGATGCAAAAAATCTTGGGAAAGAAGATCACTTTGAGAGGAGTGATCTCATTCTTTGATACAACTGCATCCAAATCAAATGCTCCCAAACAAGGTGCACCTAACGGAAAAAAAATTAAAAATTAAGTTTCATAAAAAAATAATTAAAAATTTAAAAAAATGTAAAATAAAACCAAATTTTTGAAAAAAGTTATAAAGAATAATTGAAAAAAATGAAATAATTTTAAAAACAAAAAATTAAATAAATATAAAATAAAAAATAAAAAATAAAAAATAAAAAATAAAAAATAAAAAATAAAAATAATGAAATTTATTTAAACACCAAAATTCTTTGATTTCTTTTACCTGAAGCTACCCACAACTCTTTTTCGATAATAAATAATTGGGACCTGGTGAACCCGTGGTCCCTGTCCCCAAAAATTCCGAACTTCTCCAAAGTGCATCTCACCTCCATCTGAACCAATTTGGAATCAAACAAATACAATTCTCCTTTAGTGGAAAGTAATATCTAAAATAAAATAAAATAAAATAATTAAAAAATTAAAAAATTGAAAAATAAAAAATTGAAAAATTAATGAGTGTAATAAAATAATTAAAAAATTAAAATTGAAAAATAAATGAAATGAAATGTCATAAAATTAAAATATATTAAAATAATTTTCAAAAATAAAAATTTAGACATGTCCAAAATTTACAACTTTGTTGGCGGATATAAATTAATTGCTAACAAAATTTGAACTGTTGTAAAATTTTGAACATCTCAAATAAAAATTAAAAAATAAAATTAATTAAATAGATATAAAATTATGGAAGTTTAGAATAAAAATAATAAAATAATTTTAAAAATAAAAAATAAAAAAATAATTTTAAAAAATAAAAATAATTTTTTACACAAAATTGCTCATGGGCAATTCCAGAAGTGTAAGTGATTTTCTTGCTCACTTCAGTTCTTTTGCAAACCATCACATCGTCAACGATGTTGTGGGTCGTCTTGGTGGGGAAGTTGAGAGTGTGGGTCATGAGGATTAGTTGTTGGAGAATCTCTGCAAAGCTTGGACGCTCCAATGGATTGAAGCTCCAACATTTCTCAAGAAGTGTCAAATATCCTAAAAAAATTGCGTTAAAAAAAATTCAATGAAAAATAAATGAAAAAAAGTTAATAAACGTGACAAATTAAATATTTATTGGAGAAAAGAAATAATTAAATAAGAAATTGAAACTTAAAAATGTAATTAAATATATGGTGCACCAAATTTTCAAACAAAAATAAAAAATTTTAAAATAAAATCAAATAAAAAATAAAAATAAAATAAAAAATAAAAAATAAAAAATAAAAATAAAAAATAAAAAATAAAAAATAAAAAATAAAAAATAAACATTAAAATGAAATTAAATTATAATAAAAATAAAAAATAATAATTTATGAAAAATAAAACATTTAAAAATCAAAAAATATTAAAAATAAAAATCAAATAAAAATAAAAACAAATAATTAAAAAACCAATATTAGGTCTAATTTGGTGCTTTTTGTACACTTGTGGAATTTTTCCCTTTGCAATTTTGAACGTTTTCCAAGAAAAATATTTGAAATCAAGGAAAATGGAGTTTTTAGATAACATCAAGAGGCAACAAAAAAAATTAAAAAAATAAAATATACGTATAAAATGAAAAATAAAATAATAAAATAAAAAATAAAAATAAAAAAATAAAATAAAAAAATAAAATTAGAAAAATAAATAAATTTTTTCAAATAGATCTCGTGTGTATGACATGTTGTCTTTTATGGCCCATCAATACATAATTTCTTTTATTTTTATCATTCCTTTGTTCATGAGTGATCTCGTTCCCCATTTCGGCTATTCACATAGCTTTGAAGAATTTTTCAACAATTTTAGCACTTCCTTTTCTTGTTTTTTCAATGCACATCCTAACTGCTCTAAAGTTGAACAAAAATTTTATTTTTATTCTTTTTTTATTTTTTATTTTGACTTTTATTATTTTTTTTTTTTGTTTTAATTATTTTTTTTTTTATTTTAATTATTTTTTTTTAATAGGTATGGTGGCATGGCTTGTTGTCTATTGCTGGAAACATTATTGCATCTTGTTCAATAATTGCACTAAACGAATCTTCAGCCAATTATGGTATCATTGCAAGGTAGAAATTAATTTATTTAAATTGATTTGACAATATTTTTTTCTGTTAAAAATTTTTTATTTTTTAATTTTCTTTAGCATCGCTTCAAGCCCTATTTCAGCCTTGTTTTGGGTTATTTTCAAAGATTTGAATCCTGACGCCAAACGCAACCCTCTCTGGTCAGTCATTCCCGCTTTCATCCTTCTCATCGTAGGTTCAGGAATGTGGAGATTGTGGGAAAACAAATCTGTCAGAAAAGGAATGGAAATTCAAACAAGTTTTGATAAAAACGATTCAATTTTGTGAAAAATAAAAAAAATAAAAAATTCTCCTTATTTTTTAAATTTTTTTTTTTTACAACATAATTTTGGTTTTTTATTTGTGATAAAAGTAAAACTTCCACACTATTTCTTTTTGTGGAAATAAAATGATCTCCATTAATTAAAATTATAGATTTAGGGAAGGATTTTTTAAAGTGTATGGGTGACAATTTTTATGAGGATAAAAGATATTACAAAAAACGTAAAGATGGAAGTCAAATAAGAGAAAAGATTAATGACAAAAAATAAAATTAATTATTTCAAATATTGTCCATCTCATTTTCATTTCCTTTCCAGATAGTTTTATTGGTGTAGTTTTTGTTCTCAACAAACTCTTCAACTTTGTCTTGTTGTTCTATTTGAAACTTGATTGATTCTGATTTTGTTTTATATCTTAATAATAAAATCAATCCAACAACCAAAAGAAGCAAAAAGGAAGGTATAATATATAACAACAAGTCCAATAATCAATCCCAATGGTCTTTTGCAATTCGAATCCAAAGAAGTGTTCAAGGAAACTGAAAAGGTAGAATGAGTGTTTGAAGAAGAAGGTTTTATTTTGTCACAATTACTTTTTTTGTATTTTGGAGAAATAATAATATTTGGAGAAGAATTTGCGATATTTAAAGTTGAATTTTGATTGCATGAGAAAGAAATCAATAAAAAAGAAGAATTTCCATCCTGAGGTCTTGAAGGAAGAATTATTTCAATTTTTCCATTGAGTTGAATACAACCTGAAACAAAAAGAAGAGAAGAATTAAAATTTGATTCAATTACAAAAATAAGAGTGCCTTGATTTGTTTGTTTGAAATTCCCTTCAAAGAAGGTTGAATTCCCTTTTATATCGAGAATTACATCATTTATGAAAGTATTTCCTGTTTTATTTGTGAATAACCAGAACCAATTATTTCCAATCAACTGACATGATATATTGAATTCATTAATATCCAATATTGTTGGATTTGGTAAGCAATTTGAACAATTTAAAACATTGTAAAAACAATTATTGTTGGGAGGAATAGGAGTGGTAGGAGTAGGCGTGGTATGAGTAAGCGTGGTATGAGTAAGCGTGGTAGGAGTAAGTGTGGTAGGAGTAAGCGTGGTAGGAGTAAGCGTGGTAGGAGTAAGCGTGGTAGGAGTAAGCGTGGTAGGAGTAAGCGTGGTAGGAGTAAGCGTGGTAGGAATTGGGCAACTTTGACAAGAATAATTGAAATAATTCTCAAAAATTAATTTATCTGCATTCCAAATTGATTGAGGAAAAGTATTAATTATCATATTGCATAGACCAGAGAAATTAAATCCTTGAGGTATTCCATTTCTTGTATAATTAGTTGCTCCAAAAAAACTTCCGATTGATACATTATATGTATCATTATTGTAAAAAATATTATTAAAACTAATAATATTATTATCATTGGAAAAATAAAATTGCCCTGCGATACTTCCCACAGATACAGCCGTAGAATTTAAGGTTGATGTAGAATATATATTTGAAAAATTTGCATTTACATTAAATGCTTGAAATTGGAAAATACCAAAAATACCTCCAACATTTCCATTTCCATTAATTGTTGCTTTCGAATAGCAATTATACACGTTGTAAATACCATCATAGTAAGGATAATATGTTCCAATAATACCTCCAGCTCTTGAATCTGCATGAGAAGATGAAATTTTTACTAAGCAAGTAGAATAAAGTTCATTAAATAGACCAGCAGCACTATTATATCCAATTACTCCCCACTTCTCTGCTAGCAGATATAACTCCTCTTATTGTCCCACATTTGGATATTGAAGATCTATCCAAACCTCCTACAATACCTCCAACTCTTTGTACTCCATTAAAGCACTCGAATTTGATATTATTCCTGAATTATAGCAATTGATTATATTTGAGGAAACACCAACCCCTATCAATCCTCCGACATTAATTCCTGTTGCGTTAACAAATGTATTTTGAACACTACAATTTGAGATCGTTGTACTTATTTTAATCACTCCACATAAACCTCCAACACCATTAATACCTTGAATTAAGTTGATTATACTTGAATTTGTAGTGGAAGATGTAATGTTAGTAATCATGCAATTATCACATTCTCCAAATAAAATTCCTACACTATCATTAGATGATATTATCTTCACATTGTTGAAATTTATATTTGATGCAATCACCCCACTTCCATATCCAAACAATCCCACAAATTGTGAAGATGATGTTATTGTTAAATTATTTATTAAAAACCCTTTTCCATTAAATCTTCCTTTGAATGGAGTGATTATATTTCCAATTGGATTGTAAGTAATGTTATAACAATCAATGGATGTATTTAGTTGGTATTGAATTGTATTATTGTCCAAAACAATGTTTTGAAAATCTGAGCAACTAGAAATGTTGAAGAGTTGGCTATTAATTGTTGTCAATCCAATAATAGAAAGTAATTGAGCTAAAATAAAATAATTCATACTTTCTTTTTTTTTTAATTTTAACCTTTCAAAATAAATATTTTTAAAAAACTTCAATTTTAAAAAAGAAACAATTAAAAGGAAAGCAAGGATAGAAGATGAGAAATTTAATTTAAAAAACTTGCCACATCTTATTTCTTTTATTAAATATGCAACACTTTTCAAAGTTAGAGCCATTTTCAGACATTTAGATGAAACATTTATTACAAACAAAAAAATTATGAATTTGAATTGAATGAGAAAAAGTGTGAAATGAAATTCTTTTTTGAAATAAAAGGAAGGAAATTGAAAACAATTATTTAAAATAAAAGAATTAAAAAACAGAAATTCAATAAAAATCTTCTTATTTTTTAAATTTTTTTTTTTGTGGGAAAACAAATCTGTAAGAAAAGGAATGAAAATTCGAACAAGTTTTGATAAAAACAATTCAATTTTGTGAAAAATAAAAAAAATAAAAAAATTTTTCATATTTTTTAAATTTTTTTTTTTTTTTACAACATAATTTTGGTTTTTTTTTTGTGATAAAAATAATTATTTTTTTTTTCCCCCATTTATTTTTTTATGCATCTTCATCTATCCAGAAGGTCAAAAAACTAATGAAGGTGATCCCCAAAATGAGAAAGAAAAACTTTGCCCATTTTTGAGATGGGTTGGAGAACTCTGTCAACAAAATATCAAAAAGAGAAATGTATAAAAATGATCCTGCCGCAAAAGCCAAAATGAAGGCCTTTTTAAAAAAAATAAAAAAATAAAAAATAAAAAATAAAAAATAAAAAATAAAAAATAAAAAATAAAAAATAAAAAATAAAAANCCAAAAGCTTATGCAACCAATGCAGAAGCTCAAGCGAATGGAAATGATGATAGTGTTGCTGAAAATCAAATTGTAAAAGATTAACAATTTTAATTTCTTTAATTTTAATTTCTATAACTTTTAATTTTTCTTTTTTAATGAAAGGCTTATTTTAGATTTGTTGTTCCTGGAGTTACAGATGGAAGCAAAGGAGATAAAGGAAATACTGGAGATAAAGGAAACACCGGAGATAAAGGAAACACAGGTGATAAAGGAAACACTGGTGATAAGGGTAACATAGGTGATAAAGGAAATACAGGAGACAAAGGTAACACAGGAGACAAAGGTAACACTGGTGATAAAGGAAATACTGGTGATAAGGGGAATACTGGTGATAAAGGTAACACTGGAGATAAAGGAAATTCCGGTGACAAGGGAAACACAGGTGACAAAGGTAACACCGGAGACAAAGGTAACACCGGAGACAAAGGTAACACTGGTGACAAAGGAAATACTGGTGATAAAGGAAATAACGGTGATAAAGGAAATACTGGTGATAAAGGAAATAACGGAGACAAGGGAAACATAGGTGATAAAGGAAACACAGGTGACAAAGGAAACACAGGAGATAAAGGAAATAACGGTGATAAAGGAAACACTGGAGATAAAGGAAATAACGGAGACAAAGGTAACACTGGTGACAAGGGAAATACTGGTGATAAAGGAAATAACGGAGACAAGGGAAACACAGGAGACAAAGGTAATACTGGTGATAAAGGAAACACTGGTGATAAAGGAAACACAGGAGACAAGGGAAATACTGGAGACAAGGGTAACACTGGAGATAAAGGAAATAACGGAGACAAGGGAAATACTGGAGACAAGGGTAACATAGGTGATAAAGGAAATACAGGAGACAAAGGTAACACAGGTGACAAGGGTAACACAGGAGATAAAGGAAACACTGGAGACAAAGGAAATACTGGTGATAAAGGAGATACTGGAGATAAAGGAAATACAGGAGACAAAGGTAACACTGGAGATAAAGGAAACACTGGAGACAAAGGTAATACTGGAGACAAAGGAAATACAGGAGACAAAGGTAATACTGGAGACAAGGGTAACACTGGAGATAAAGGAAACACAGGAGACAAAGGTAATACTGGTGATAAAGGAAACACTGGTGATAAAGGAAATAACGGGGATAAAGGAAACATAGGAGACAAAGGTAATACTGGTGATAAAGGTAACACTGGTGACAAGGGTGATACTGGAGATAAAGGTGACACAGGTGATAAAGGAAATACTGGTGATAAGGGAAACACTGGAGATAAAGGTGACACAGGAGATAAGGGTAACACTGGTGACAAAGGTAATAACGGAGATAAAGGTAACACAGGTGATAAAGGAAATACTGGTGACAAAGGAAACACTGGTGATAAAGGAAACACTGGTGATAAAGGAATTACTGGTGATAAAGGTAACACAGGTGATAAAGGAAATACTGGAGATAAAGGTAATACTGGAGATAAAGGAAACACTGGAGATAAAGGTAATACTGGTGATAAAGGTAATACTGGAGATAAGGGAGAGAAAGGTGATAAAGGTAACACTGGAGATAAAGGAAGTAACGGAGACAAGGGAAACAAAGGTGATAAAGGTGATAAGGGAGACAAAGGTGATAAAGGAGATAAGGGAAATACTGGAGACAAAGGTAACATAGGTGACAAAGGAAGCAAGGGAGATAAGGGAGACAAAGGAAATAAGGGAGAACCAAATGGACCACAAGGTGACAAAGGAGACAAGGGAGACCAAGGAAATAGGGGAGATAAAGGAACCAAAGGAGATATAGGAGGACGTGGTAATTAAACTTTAAAGCAAGTCCTCTAATTATGATTTTTAATTTTATTTTGAAATCTTTAGGAGTGAATGGTTACGTTTATCACATTTACCAAAGGGCTCAAGTTTTAGATGACAACAATTTAAGAAGAAGATCTTCAGAACTCACAAATAGATTGAGAAGAGAACTTGAAACTCAAAAGAATGAAATTAACCTCCTCAAACAAGAAGAAAATAAATTTGTTCAAAAAGAACACAAAGAGATTCAAGGTCAAGAAGAAGAGATTCAAGAGCTCAAATCTAAGAATCTTCTTTTAGAGCAAAAAGAGATAGAACAAGAAAAGATGAATCAAGAACTCAAACAAAAAGAGGAAGAACAAGAAAAAAAGAATCAAGAACAAGAAAATGAAATCAAAGATGTCAAAGAAAAAGAAGAGGAGCAAGAAAAGATGAATCAACAACTCAAAGAAAAAATTGAGGATATGAATAAAAGACAGACCATTCTTGGAAAAACAATCTATGAAGAGATCTTTGAAGAATTGAAACAAAAATTTAAATTATAATTAAAATTAAATCATAATTAAAACATTCATAACTTGACTATCGAGAATTAATGAATTCAACAACTTGAATTGGAAAAACTCTTTATGTTCAGGAGTTTTCAGTTTAGTCTTTTTGAGTGCACACTTTCCAATATAGAGATTGCCTTTATTCAAATTTTCTTTATGTAAAAATAAAAAAAATTGTGCTCAAAAAATGTCAAACAACAATTCTGAAGAAAATGTAAATTATCAAACAAAATGAAAAAATTTAACACATTTGTAAAATTATTTCAAGGATGATGACTTATTTCTTGGGGATGTAAAAGAACAGTAAGAAAAATTTGTTATATTCTTCATTAAATTATAAAGCTTTGAACAAGAAAAATTATCAATTTATCCAAATATAATGTCAGTAAAAATAATTATTTTAAACAGAGATGAGGAGGAAAATAATGAGAGAAGAGATGATTTCGAAGAGGATATAGAGCTGGGGAAAACAGATATAGACCATCATAACAGAGATCTCAAATTATTCAATGAAGATGAGCTCTCCAGTGTGATGACATTCACCCAGGTTGATCAACCTCATCCAAATCATGACGATGAAATTTTTCTCACAAAATTATCCTCCAATATCAGAATTGAAAGTGCTCCATTCGATAGGTATAATAATTTTTAGCTTTTTTAAATATATATATTTTCAAAATATTGCAAATAAAAGAATATTTCAATATCTCAACAAATCTTTCGAAAAATTTGTTCAAGAATAAAAAAAAAATGATAAGGAAATGATGAGATATTATATATAAGGATTCAATTAATGGCAGATACTGTATAATTGATCTCAATATCTTCATAATTCCTTGAAATGATTTTTTGGGATTAATATATTCTTTTTTAGAAAGAATTATATAATAAAGAATTAAAATAAAATAATTAATCTTGATGCAAATCTGCTTTACTGTTTGCTCGATAAATTTTTCAAATTAAACATTCGAATTAATTTAGATTAATTTAGATCTCCTATCTTGAGAGATAGAAATTGACGAAGATCATATTCAAAAAAATTACTAATATACAATAATTTATTACCTCAGTTTCAATACATAGAAACAAGAAGCAAATTGAATATAAATCTTCATTTCACTTACTCTTATTTAGAGAAAGATTTTTTATATTTATCTCTAAGAGATAAGGAAATGATTTACTTTTCAAGAAATCATTCTCTGAAAAGATATATTCAAATTTCTACAAATTATTTTCATTGATGAAATAAGCGTTCTATTTATAGAACTAGTATCCAAAATATTACTTTACCTTTTTTTTTATTTTTTGTTTATTTTTTTTATTTCCACGAAAAAGGTTCCAATATAGATCTATGTACAACAAACGCAAAATCAAAAACAAAGATGCAGAGGGAGTAATTAGATGGAGGTACAAAGAAGACAAGAAAAACACCAACAACGAAGACAAAGAAAGAACCAGTAATGCCAAAGTAAAAAATATTAGATTCACAATATGTTATACATTTACACCGTTCAACAAATTTATTTATTCCTTTAAATTATTAAAAAAATTATTCTGATTATTTTTTAAATTATTATTTATTAATTTTTTTTTTGTTTATTATTTATCGTTTTATTTTTATTCATTTTTATTACATTTGTTGAGATTGTGGAATGGGAAGACGGGACGATGAACTTGTTCATAGGAGACAAGATTGTTTATCAGTTGGACAAGAAGCCACTCACTCGTGGTGTCAATGACTTGTTTTGCATCCCTTACTCTGCCAAAACAACCTATGTCTGCGATGGGATCCTCAAAGATAAAGTAAAAAAATATTATGGAAATAACAAAATATTTTTAATTAATAAAATGTAAAAAATTATATTTTGTGGAGATAAAATAATTTAAAATAATTAAAAATTTGGGTGGTTGTTTGATTATTTTTTTATCATACAATAGTTGCACATCAGAAAATTGGGTTCAACTAACTTTGGAAGTTTCGAAAAGAAGACCCGTTCATTGAAGCTCCAAGAAACTATTGATGATCCAGAATACTTGAAGCGCCAAAAGGAGAAGGAATCCTTGGATCGCAAGAAGAGAAAGCCAAAAAGCAAACCCAAACCCAAGATCTCTCGTAAGAAGTCTTCAGACAGTCCTAAGCATCATGATGATGAGGAGGAAGAAGAGGAAGATGTCTATGAGGATGATTTTCCACAAAAAACAAGTGAAAATTTTTATAATTTTTTTAATTTTTTATTTTTTATTTTTTATTTTTAATTTTTTATTTTTTATTTTTTATTTTTTATTTTTCAAAAATGTTTAAAAGGAGTGATTGATGAAGAATCTATTTATTCAGCCAAATCTAATCCCTCTCAATTGAACGTCTCCTACAAAAAGCGCAGAACCAGGGACTTTGATGACGATGAAGACAAAGAAGATATCGTTGTGTACGATGACGATGATGATTCTGATGCTCCAAAAGAAAGAGAAAGGGACGCCCTCATCATTGATGATGACGATGATGATTTTAATTAAATTTTTTTTTTGTTCTAACCCTCAGGGTTTGATTTTCAAATCATTTGATTTCCTGGATGGTTCATAACTTTTGTTTTTGAATAGAAAATTCATATAAATTTTTGAAGAGTAATATATTCATTTTTTAATTATGATTATAACTTAAATTTTTCTTTCAATTCTTCATAAACTTCTTCATAGATGGTTTTTCCAAGCGTAGATTGTCTACTATTGATGTCCTCAATTTTTTCTTTGAATTCTTTGATTTCTTTTTCTTGTTCCTCTTCAATGTGTTCTAATTTGAGATTCTTAGATTTGAGCTCTTGGATCTCTTCTTCTTGTCCTTGGATCTTTTGTTCTTCTCTCTTTTCGATTTTAAAAGATTGTTCTTTTTGGGTCTCACTATCTTGTTTGAGGAGATCAATCTCTTTCTTTTGGACATCAAGATCCTTTCTCAATTTTCTGGTGAGTTCTGAAGATCTTCTTCTAAGATTGTTGTCATCTATAACTCTAGATCTTTGGTAGACGTGGTAAATGTAACCAGGTGCCCCTAAACAAAAAAGAAACAATTAATTTTGATAATAAAATCAATTTGTTGAGATATACAAATAGAGTTCAAAAATTCTCACCATTTCTTCCTATTACTGATTCTCCCCTATCACCTTTATTTCCTTTGTCTCCTTTATTTCCATTGTCACCTTTGTCTCCTTGTGGCCCGTTTGGTTCTCCTTTGTTACCTTTATCTCCTTTGTCTCCTTACTTCCCTATCTCCTTTAAGCTTCCTTTATCTCCTTTATTACCTTTATTACCCTTGTCTCCTTTACTTCCTTTGTCCCCTTGTTACCCTTGTCACCTTACTTCCCTTGTCTCCCTTACTTCCTTATCTCCCTTTATCACCTTTATTTCTCTTGTCTCCTTATCACCCTTATCTCCTTGTCACCCTTACTTCCTTTATCTCCTTGTCACCTTTGTTTCCTTATCACCTTATCTCCTTTGCTACCTTTATCACCCTTATCTCCTTTATCACCTTGCTTCCCTTGTCACCTTTATCACCTTTGTTTCCTTTATCACCTTTATCTCCTTTGTCACTTTATCACCCTTACTTTGTCACCTTTATCACCTTTGTTTCCTTTATCTCCTTATCACCTTATCTCCTTTGTCACCTTTGTTTCCTTTATCACCTTTATCTCCTTTATCACCTTTATCTCCTTTGCTTCCTTATCTCCTTTGTCACCTTATCACCTTTATTTCCTTTGTCTCCCTTATCACCTTATCTCCTTTATCACCTTTGTCTCCTTCATCACCTTTATCCCTTTTGATACCTTTATCACCTGTGTTACCTTTATCTCCTTTTTCTCCTTTATCTCCAGTATTACCTTGTCTCCCCTTGTCTCCATTATCTCCTTTATCTCCTTTGCTTCCGTCTGAACTCCAGGAACAACAAATCTAAAATAAGCCTTTCATTAAAAAAGAAAATTAAAAGTTATAGAAATTAAAATTAAAGAATTTAAAATTGTTAATCTTTACAATTTGATTTTCAGCAACACTATCATCATTTCCATTCGCTTGAGCTTCTGCATTGGTTGCATAAGCTTTTGGATTATTCAGTCCAATTTGTCTTTGATCAGCCCAAATGAGGGATGCACATTCTGAAATCCCTTGATATGCACCAGTTGTTGTACTCTCATAGCCAACATCATTTCTTGGATAAATTACATATGCTCCCCACCAATTCAGATCTGCTTCATAATTAATTGAAAACCACGATGATCCTTTTTGATCAACGCTGGGTGCTGAAGTATTACTTCTAAAGTTTTTTTATTGAGGATTGAAAAAAAAGATAGAAAAAAAAAAGTTTTTGAGTTGATTACATAGTTGCAATCCAACCATTTGTTGAAGTTGTGTAAAGTGCAACTGCTGTTCTAATTTCTGCAATAAGAATGGCAGGATTAAATTTATTTTGAGGATCTGCTTTAGGACCATTCTGTGCTTTTATCGCAATCACAGTTCCTGGGAGGATCGTTCTAGCTAATTGTTTTGTATTCCTCCAATCACTTCCATCATTATTATTTGGTTGAGGGCTCAAATTAGCAGTGACATCAACCCCATCAACATAGATTTCGAAAAGGTAATTATCAACAGTTAAACTTATTCCTAAAATTTATGATAAAGAAACAGGAAATCAATTTTATCTTTTTTTTTATTGTTTTATCGAGTCAAATTTTATATACCTTGACCAGTTGATCCACTTGTGCATGTTGAATTTACACTTCCAGATAGAATCAAAACCAAAAAAAATATTACAAAAGAAATGGATCTATTCAAATGTGGTGCCATTTTCAATTTTTTTTTTTTATATTTTTGACAAAGGGAAATAATATTTTTTTCTTTTTATTTTTTTTGACAACATATTTTTTTTTCCTGTAGAAATTGAGAAAAATAAAAAAAAAAAAAATTGAAAATAAAAAAAAAAAAGATTATCATCAAGTATTATGAACAAAGAAAGGGGGTTGAAAAAATAGGGATAAGAAATTAAAAGTGACAAATATACAGAAATCATTTGATTATACTTGTAGATTACATCCTTTTTTGTTTATTATTTTTGATTAAATTAAATTAATATGATAATTTAATTTTGTTGATATTTGTTCATGATTTCAAAATTATCCTTGATATAGTTGTAAGAAAAAAAATCCAACAAATAATCACTGACAACTCCAAGATGAACCCCGAACCAAGTCTCCCAAGTCATGAAAGGCATACGTTGGCGAGCAGGAATCAAAGAAGACAAACGTCTAGCACATTCATCAGTAGACATAGCAATGTCCTGATTTTTAGGTTTGAGATTGTCCAAAGCAGTTTCGGTGGCAACATAAGGAACAGGTACGATAGTGATGGTGAATTTATTTCGGGTTTCGAGGCGGAGTGACTTGAAGAAGCCGTGGATTGCGTGTTTGGAAGCACTGTAAGCGGTGGAACCCCAGTTCCCGATGAGGCCCGCAACGGAGGAGATGGCTACAAGAACCCCTGTTGGGTTTTTATTTAAAAAAAATTTAGTTTAAAACCTTAATTATGGTAAAGAACTTTTAAGAAAATGATTTATTTTTGTTTCAAATTTAAGTTAAAAACAATTAAATTTTATTTTTAAACATGTTAGAATATAATGAATCAAAAAGTTTTTTTTTTCCAAACAATAAAAGGATTTGTTACCTTTGGATTTAATGAGATGCTCAACAGCGTACTTTGAAAAGTATACGGATTGCATCAAATTGGTATCGATAGTTTGTCTCATCAAAGCAACAGGATCTTTGGAAGCTTCAAAAGGTTCAACAACACTGAAAGCTGCGTTCAAAATCAAAACATCCAAGCGACCAAAAGCTTCGATTGTCTTGTTGACCAAGTTTTGGCAATCTTTCTCTTTGGAAACATCCGCTACGACTGATAACACGTTTTGTGTATACTCTCTGCATTTCTTCTCGACTCCCACCAACTTTTCTTTGCTTCTTGCTGAAAGGACAACTCTTTTGGAGATTTTAAAAAAGTTTCAAAGTGATAAAATCACAATTAATATTTTTGATTATTTTCATCAATTGATGCATTGGTTTTTGCAAATGTAATGATTAAAATTATGTATTACATTTAAAGTAGATATATCTTTCTATATTTTTTCAAAAAAATTTACGTGGCATTATTCTTGCATAGCTCGATAGCCAATTCTGCGCCAATCCCGTAAGATGATCCAGTTATAATGACAACCTTTCCAGGATAATATGCTGATTATGGAAATTAGGTTATCCATTAAAATAAACAATAATAATACCATTTGGAGTGGGGATGGAATTGATCACAAAAGTGGTGTAATAAAAACCATAAGCCAAAGAAAAAAACAAGATAGTATTGAACAAAAACTTCATTTTTTTTTTATAAATTTTTATTAAGGAAATCAAATAAAATAAAAGATTAATCAATCAATAAAGAATATACAAGTAAATTGAGTGTATATTTTTTGGATCATGATTAACGTATTTTTGGAAAGAAATATTATTTTTTTTCGAATATTTTGCGCAATTCTACAATACGATCAGCAAATTTGGTTTTGAACATATTGACAACCATACCAGGAACCCATCCTCTTGGATTAACCTATTTATTTTAAAATTTTAAATTATATGATATTGCGAATAAATTGAAGGATATATTCTATATGTTTAGACAACTTAATTTGGGTGAAGGAATTTTTTTTTTGATATGGGAATTATAAAAATATTAAATAATTTTGAGCGTACCTTTCCTACAAAAGTCAAATGAATCGCATTTTGTCCTTGAATAGGTCTCATAATCATTCCAGACATGTTAGTTGCTCTTACACAACCACTACTTTGTGGAATATCGCAATTAATAGAGTTTGTCATGAAGATGATTGTTCCATCACTTTCTTTAGAAAAACATCTTGCATCAACAAATTCTCTGTGGGATACTAAGAGAGGAAATATATTTTATGATAAAAGAATAAGAAATAAAAAATAATATTTTTATTTATAATCGCTTTCAAATAAAATAAATATTTTTAATATTTTACCTGGATAAGGAGCAGATATTCTTGATTGTGTTACTTCAGTTGTTTCATTGATAGTTTTTACTAATTTTAAATCTACAAGTTCTTTATCCCAAGGTCTCTTTTTGAGATCCATTTCCCAATTTATGTTGAGGAGTTCTTGTGGAGAACAGTTATAAATGATTCCTGCTGCTTTCATACAATAAATACCGCTATTATCAGAAAATTCTTGTTCATATAAAGTGATGTCATCGTATGTTACATCTACTGGTTTCCATTCCTCAGTACCTTGTTCCCATTTCAATACGTTTTGTTTTGTTTCTTGAAAGATTTTAATATAGTCCTCATCAGTGACTGGTGTTGGGATATCATCATAATGTACTTTTTGTTCACCTCCAAATCCAAGAAGATTCATTTTTTATTGCTTAATTAACAAGATTTTTTTTTATTTTATATTTTCTATATTTAACGTATGAATTATTTATAGGATATTTATAATTTTTTATAAAATGGGAGAAGCATTATATACAATGCGATACTTCTCATAAAAAACATTGAATAGTATTCAGAATTTTATCAAAAGAGGAAAAAAGGAAATATTTATTATACAAAGCTTTGTCAGAAAAAAGATGGAATATAATTTGAAAGGTGGGAAAATCATAATAGACGTCAATATTTCGTGATTTCTATAACAATTTGAATTCTTTTGCATTGATGAGATATGATAAAGGTTTGACCCTGAATTTGTTTGAAAAATGAGATACAGCATCCGAGATTGAAATAAATGAAGAATCACCAATAAAAAACCTCTTTTCTTCATTCTTGTAAGAGATACGGGAATGTTGTACCTTGTTGTTACTTCCTTTGAAAGAAACAGTAAAAGTGCCTTCAATGGAACCTTCACGGACCAAAAATGAAGGAGGATTGGTCTGAGCTAAAATTTTTTCGCAAAGTGGACGAGGGATCGTTCCATAGAACCATTCTTCTTTAAAAAGAGTAACGAGAGAATCAGGAAAGTTGTTATCAAAGGGTCCATAGAAGGACATGGCGCTAGAAAACTTTTGCAAGGTGATAGTTTGTGCTTTGATTGGCAAAAAAATAAACTTAAAGGCTTGTAAATGATTAAAAGAAAACATGCGAGAATAATGAATCTGAATTTTCTCTTCAAACTTCTTCCAACTGACTGAAGGACAGGTTTTGCCGAAAGATTCTACCCAAAAGTTGATGCAATCACTATTGTTCTTCATCAAACGTTTGATTCTACGAAAGTTGAAAGAAGTGTAAGATTCTCTCCACATCTTGCAAGTTAAAATTACATTATACAAGTCTTTAGGAAGCAAGTACTCCCAAATTAATTCAGATGGAAGGTTTGTGTAAAGGGACTCCTCGTTGGAGGGAGCCAATTTGTTTTCGTAGTGAATGAAAACTTCTCTGAGAGAGTGTTTTTGATCGATCACGTCGGTCCAATGGTTGATGTTCCTTATCTTTTTGATGTGATTGATGGAGTTTATACATTGGTCGAGATTGATGTCATTGTCTATCAAAAACTTGAACACTTTTTTACAACCATATTCCATCTTACTAAAAATAGAATACAGGTACAAAGTGGATACAATTTGAAGTGTGGATCTTTGTTTGTTGGGGTGGATTTTTTGGGAATATGATTTCAGATCATCCACTTCTCTCAAGTAGCAATATTCAATTAGTTTCATCACATTTGTTTTCAATTCTCTTGTGGTATCCAATGATGGAAATATCTGCATCGCTTGCCTCGAAATTTTATCTGTCAAAATTTGCTTTGATATTTTCCACCATCCCTTGCAGACTATCGATATTATCGAATGTTTGAAATTTTCCTTCTTGATTATTTGATGGAATAGTTTGTCATGATCCTTGTTGCTATTCAGATTATATTTTAGATTGGGTGGATATTCTATAAAAGTTAAATAGTTTGTGAAATTTGATGGAATATCTCAAAAGATTTTGTAAATGAGGATCTAAAAAAATAATTTATTCTGAACAGTTTTATTACCTCTTATATCTGCTTCTATGAACCATCTCCTTATTTCATTTGTCAAAAATTTTGATTCTGGCATTGATCTTTGAACTTTGACTGAAAATAAAAAATTCAATATTTCTACATTTCCTTTATTAGCTGCGATCGTATATGATTTCTCTATGAATAAATCAATAAGTTTAATATTTTATCCGATATACATAAATTTTTTTACCGTTGAATGGTGCTTTGGTAGTTTTTCTGAGATATTCCAAAGTTTTGATAGATGAAATATCCAAAGATATCTCTATCAAAAAAGGTAACAACCAGCTTTCATTTGTATTTTTTTCGATAATTCTGGTGATCCTTTCAAAGTTGCAATCAACAATAGCATCTTCAAGATAATTTAACAAAGCTTCATTGCTAGAGCTGCTACTCATCCAAATTTTTTTTTTTTTTTTGAAGGTGTGAAAAGGATATATTTTTGTTCATAAAAATGTAATTGTGGGAACAATATTCAATATTTCAAGGATCTAATAAAAGTTATAAATTTGGATTTTTCTTTATCTTTTTTTTTTAACAATTTGCTGTGACATTATTTTCTCCATTCAAAAATTCACGAAGATGGGACATAGAAGATATACATTGAATGACATGAGCAGCAGCATCAGAGATGACATCCAAGCAGACTTTGTTGATGTTAAATGGAGTGTCACAAGCTCTGTGATAACAGGAGTCCAAAGGAGTGTCAGCAATACCACCATATGAAATGACGTCATTTGCAGATTTACTAGAACCAGCTCCAGCAGCCATACCTTGATAAAAAAAGTCAAACAATAATTGTTTCAAAATAAAAAATCAAATTAAAAAGAAAAGAAATTATTTAATAAGAAAAAGTAGAATAATTTAGGATTAGTTTACCACTGGCAGGGATACCCGCAAGGACGAAAGGGTAAAAATCTGATCCACCAGTCATCGGAGTACCAGTGACATTGGCACCTTTGGTCTTGTTGACATAGTTCTCGAACAAAGGTTGCAGGTTTTCAGAACCTTTTCTACTTGGATTATCTAAAAAAAAAGAAAACAAGAAAATTTAAAACAATCTTGTATTAAATTTTTTTAAAAAAAAATTACTTGAAGGGATGGTGGAACCGTTGTACACCATGAAGATGTAGTTAGGAGAGGCCACCATATCGAAATTGAGAGCCATGGCAGTGTTTTGGAACTGGGTGGCGTTTTCAGTTTGGAGGTGGTTGACGTAGTGTCTTGAACCAAGAAGTCCTTTAAAAAATGTCAAAATAATATTGGAAATGTTCATAAAAAATTAAAAAAAAAAATGATGTTTTTTGAATTTTTTTTACCTTCTTCTTCTGCACCCCACCATGCAAAAATGAGCTTGTTGGTGGGTTTAAACTTTACACGGTACATGGCCAACAAGATTTCCAAGATGGTTGCACTGCCCGAAGCGTTATCGTTGATTCCTGGTCCCTGTTCTACAGAGTCCAAGTGAGCTCCTAATATAAATAAAAATTATTAAAATAAAAAAGTTGTTTAAAATTAAAAGAAAGTAAATGAAATGGGATGACTATAATAAAAAAATGAAAAATTGAATGAAGAAAGATGATTTTCTTGTACAGTAACAATTTTTTTTGTTTTGATTAAAAAAGGTGTCATAAACTTGTTTACCTACAATAATGGTATTGGAAACATTTCCTTCTTGAGATTCACAAAAAATGTTGAAGGTGTTGGTAACGAAAATGGTTGTATCTGCGTGAATTTCGACAACTGCATCGGGGAGACTGGCAAGCAGAGAACCAGAGGAGGAGGTCATAGAGAAGACAGGCAAGTTAGCCAATGGATCACCTGGAACCCATCCATCGTTACGTACACGTGCACCCAAGAGAGCTGTTCTGCTTGGTGAGTTGTAGAATATTAGTGCTGAAGCGGATACCTATGTGTTTGTGTTTTAGTTTAAATAAAGATCAAAATTTGAATTTTTTTTAAAAATTTTATTAAAAAAAAAATGTTGAGTAACATCTTGACTTTCACGTACTTTTGAAAATCTATTGAGACATTCTCATTGTATTTAAGTGTTTGGCTTACAAAATTATAAAATAAAAAAGAAATTCTTATAATATTGTGTTGTAAAAATACTTTAGAAACTAATACTTGTGTTTTTAAATTTCTTCATTGATATTATTTTAATATAAGATCTAGAATTTTTTAAAAATTTTTTTTTCAATAAAAAAAAGGTTTACATTTTCTGCATTCAAAGCAATGCTTAAAATGGTACAATTTGTTGTGTACAATACCAAAGCAACATCACCAGCATTCAACTTTGAGAAATCGGATACATTGCATCCATCATTATCAACAAGTTTGAGATTAGCATTGACTATATCGAAGGTCCCATTACCTCCGTATCTTAATGCGGTGAAATCGTAGTTGTATTGGTAGCTGATGGAGTATGGTGTGTTCAGCTGGAAGGTCGGAACTTTGTTTTGTCTCCAGGATACTGCATCGAAATTTTGGGTCCATAGCTAGTTAAGTGATAAAAAGAAGTTTTGTTAAGGAATTTTTTTCAATTGAAAGCATTGATTTTTTTTTTTTTATTCTTTTTCAATTTAATTGTTCTTATTTCTTCATTTAATAAAGGCAAAAAATATGTATGAAAATGAATATAAATAAATATTTAACAAATATAATATCTATTTCAATAAAAATTGAATATTACATTACAATCACTTTGATTCTTGATTGTATCCATAACATATTGTGCACTCGCAGTAAATCCATATTTGATGGATCTGCTATAGGAATAATCTTTCGAGATGTCGTAGAATTTATTCAAATGGTCGAAGATCTTTGTTACTGTCACATCATTCTCCAAATATACTTTTTTTCTGGTCAATGTAACCACCAAAACAACCAACACCACAAATAATGCGAAAAGGGTAAAAATGAAAAGGTTTCTTCTTGAAAATATTCTTTCGCATTTGGATTTGTTTGTATCATAGTCCTCTATTATATCATCATCGTCATGCATCTTTTTCAATTTTTTTGGATTAAAAAAAAATAAAGTTCAAAAGAACTTTCAAAAAAAAAAAAATGTAAATTCTTTTTAACCTTTAAATTTCACTTTATTTTTATCTTTATTGCAGGAAAAACGCAGAAATTTTGTATTTGACAGAGGAGATATTTCTTTCTGCTCAACCATCCACTGCACAATTAGAGAATTTGGAGTTGATAGGAATCAATTCAGTGATCAATATGAGAGATAAAACTGAAAAAGATTATGTAGAAGAAGAGGAATTGATGAAGAAAAAGAATATACAGGTATAATAACATAATTGAACTAGTTCGTTGAATTCAATTCAAAGATCTTAATTAAAAATCTATAATTTGTCATATGAGATCGAATATTCTTTAATATCTTGGATGAAAATAGTTCAAATTTAAAGATTTATTTAATTTCTTTAGTATATACATGCACCAGTATTGGAGGCAACAGATATAGATTTGAAATATATGGAACTGATAGAAACAAGCCTAAAAGATGTGAAAAAGCCAGTGTTGATGCATTGTTACGTAGGATTATGCTGTAAATCATTTTTTCTTTCAAAAATATATATATTCAATCCAAAAAAACAAATTTAAAAATGTTCAAAAAGCTGTAATGTGCGGAGTTATGATCGAAAGTAAAAAAAATGGGGAGACTAGTGGTGATGTGTTGAAATTGGCTGGAGAAATGGGTTACAACCTAGCAGAGAATTTCAAAATATACAACTTTGTTAAGGAGTACATGGGAGATAATGAGAAAAAATAAAGAGATTAATAAAGTGTTCATAAATAATTATGATTTCTTTGAGAATTAAAATTAAAATTAAAATCATTTTTATTATAATATTAAATAAATTAAATTCAAAAAAAAAAATTCAAATCTTTTTTTGTTCATTCTGATTAATCTCTTCCTTTTGATCTGCGTTTTCGATTTTGACGCCTAGATCAGAAAAGTCGCCCTCTTCAGGAGACTGATCAACAAAACGCTTGTACTCCTCCTTGACGCGGTAATAAAACAATTTACCGTCAATCTTGGGGATTTCCTCCACATACAAAACCTGCCAATCAGGAATCCTCATCTCGCTAGAAATGACGAAAGAACCCACACTAGCTTCTTTGGCCAATTTTCTTTGCATTTGGGCCATGTGATCAAAGGTAGTACAACTTATTACGATTACAGAATAATCGGAGAGGGGGTGCTCCCACATGTTTTCTTTGAGAAAGGTGACATCTTTGGCGACAGAGGATTGTTTGGCGTACTTTTTGGATCTGAAGAGCAGCCATGTGTTGATCTCCACTCCAACAGCCTTCATTCCCCTCTTAGCTGCTTCCACCACGATTCTTCCGTCTCCACTTCCCAAATCCACCAGCTTTTTTCCTTTGATGGAGGATTCTGGAATGATTTGATTGATAAACATTTCATCCACAAGCCTGAAATCTTTTTTTTGAGTAAAACAAAATTTTGATTTGATTTTTTTCAACAATCTTGGTTAAATTTTTGATCATGATAATGAATCTTTAATTTTATTCATCAAAATTACAACATATACAAATAATATTATGATAATTTAGACCAATATTGTCTTTTGTTGAGATATCTCAACAATATAATATAATATATTCACATGAAGATTAAATTTTGACAAAGAGAAATTTTCAATGATAGTATTTTGATATTTTGAATTTGGATAAGTTGAATATATTTGGTTTTTACGTGTTGGAATGAAAGGTACTTTGCCAAATTTTTTTCTGTTGGTATTGAAAAAAGGCATAGCCATGAAATTAAAAGCCAAAAAGCCAACAATCAAACCTCCAAACATCATGATTCTGGAAGTTAAAGAGGCTTCATCCTGAATAGATTTCAATTTTTGATAAACAGTCTTCTCTTTGGTTCTGATTGGGACTGTCTCCACTGTTTTCTCTCCCTCTTCTCCATCTTTCTTCCTTCTGCGTATCACTTTTATCATTTTTTGCTGATCTTGTTGGGGTTGCTCATCATTTCTTTTCATATCACTTGATTCGACCACTTGGAAAAGAGATTTCTTCACATCTTTTTTTTGGACCTGATTGGGATCCTCTTTAATCTCTTTACCTGTATTTTCATCATCTGATCTTATATTCTCTTTATTTGATTGAATATTAATACTGGATGCATTATTTGAATCAGATGCATTATTTGATCCCATATGATTATCCTCTTTATCATTTAATTGATCCTCCAAAGATTGTTTCTTCTCTTTTTCTTGTTTTCTTACTTTGGCTTCTGCCAATCTCTTCGCTCTTTGCTGCTGGATTTTATGAGATTCATAGATATCTGTTACTGAATAGGCTGCAACTCCCATCCCCATCAAACCACTGATTATCATCAATTTATTGAATTTTTCCTTTGAGATTTCAATGAAGCTTCTCTTTTGGAAGAATTTGAAAGAGTAATTCTTTGATTTATCCACTATAAATCTTTTTGTAAATTTAATCATTTCAATTTTTTTTTATTTTTATCATTTTAACTAAATAATGTTTAATTTTTTGAATACAAATGTTAAAATAAATAATTTGATTCAAGGTTAGTAATCTCTAGATCTTGGTTCATTTTGTTGAATAACGTTGATATCAGCTCCAAAAAAAGATTTTGTTTTTCTCTTTATAAACCAATATTTATTAATTTATTAATTAATTTTAATGTTACAAAATTGTTAATTTTCTTTTTCTTCTCCTTTTCTTTTTATTGTGGGTTCTTGTAGAGTTGGTACTATTTCGAATGTTTTGTATATTTTGAATATTTTGGATGTTTTGTTTGTTTTGAGAGAAAAGAGAAGAAATATTATAAAAAACAAAGTGTTGGATCATAATATAAAGAAGATATTTAGGAAATTTGATTCTCTGATCCCTTTTGGAAACTATTTTTAAGGAAAGAACAAAATGAAAAATGTCGATTTTAAGTTTTCTCGAAAAGAAACGATGATTGTCGACATTCCACAGGATTGTATCACAATCTTCGAAAAACTCTTTACAATCTGCGAATTTTTGACTTTTCAAAAGATACAAGGGTGAATAATTCTCCCCATTTTTGCTGTAATAAAAATTTGCAAGGTTTGTGAAACACAAAATCAAAAAATTTTCCAAGTTTTCTTTGAGAACCCGAGGATCAGCTTTATAAATAAAATTGTAAAGAGATGAGTATCCATTTTCGTCCAATTCGTTCAAATCGAAAGTATATCTGTCAAGCAATAAATGGAAACAATCGAATGTTGGGGACCTTTGGCAAAAAAATTTGAAGAGAGAATAACCTTTGGGATCTACCCACTTCAAATCAAAATTTTTATAATCAATCAAATATTTGAGTATTTCATAGTGACTATCCCTAAGGACGATATGAGAAAAACTCTCATCCTCGTGCAAAGAAGCACTGATATTAAAATCATAATCACCTTTGTCCAACAAAAATCTCACAACTTCGATGTTATCATTGTACAAACAAAGCAGAAGAGTTTGTTTTCTTTCTTCCTCACTTTCAAAGCAAGTGCGCCCAAGAAGATATTCAATAATATCCACATCGTTATTTCCTACCAGCGCTGACGATAAAGAAGATAATCCTTGGTTATTCTTTTCGTTCACGTTGGATTTTTGTTCAACCAGATATTTAATGATTTGTGGCTTTTTTTTCCAACATGCAATATGCAGGGGAATCGCCCCGTTCCTAGCTTTGTGATCAAAAACACATTTTTTTTCGATCAAATATTTCAAGATCTCCAAGTTTTCATTTCCATAACAAAAAATTCCTATCAAATCTTTGCTTTTTTCTTTTGATTCGAAAAGATCATATTTCAGTTCTTCAACGAAATATTTTATTATTTCCAAATTCTCATTTTTTTCTATGGCACATATGATTGGAGAATTTCCACTTTTATTTTTCAAATATAAGTCCATATCTTTTTCATTTATTAAATACTTGATCACTTCCAAATTTTGGTTGCACAAGCATGCATTGTGCAAAATCGAATTCCCATAACCATTAATCAGATTTGTATCAAAATCAAATTCTTTCAACAATTCCATTGGATATTCTCCATCCTTGCCAAAAGCAAAATGAAGTGGCGAATGGAACATAAAACTTATAGCATTCATATCGCATTTGTTTTCAATCAAAAACCTTATCTTTTCCAATTCATAATTCTTTTCTTTATTCATGAATGCCTTATGCAATGGAGTTCTATTTTGTTGATCTTTACTAAATAATAAATATATATCAAATTCTAAATTCACTATACCTTTTAAAGAAGATAAATCTCTCTTCTCCAATGCCTCTTTAAATTCATTTATCTCACCTAAAATAGTTTTTTCTCCATATTCATTTTCTATTGCTTGTAATTCAAGAAGGAATTGCAATTTATCAAATCCCTGATCTTCTCTCATAAACTATTTATTGTTTGGAAGAGGTCGATTTTTTTTTTTAATTTAATCATCAAATTCAATAATAAGGACCTCTCCAATTCTTTTACCTGTTAATTCCGAGCATTGTAATCTTTTTTGATTTATCTAATTCAATACCCTCTTCTATCATTTTCCCCACTATATATTCCCAAACCTTAAATAAATAATTTTAAAATTGAATTCAAATTTTTTTTTGTTGGGCAATCTATTATTCTTTCATTTTTTTGTCAAACACCAAATAATCAATCGAATGAATTTTACGTGAATAATAAAAAAAAATGAAAAGAATCAAACCAGTTAAAAAAATTTTGATAGCTGGTGGAAGAGGTAAATTTAACTATTGAATTCATGTTGTATTTAATTTAATTTTGAAAGTATAAAGGATTACTTGGACAGCATCTTGGCAAAGCATTGAAAGAAAAATATCCTGAATGTATTGTGCAATCATTATCAAGGAAGGAGGGATTGTTGAATTGTATCACATATGACGAGATTAAAAAATTTGGATTGCCAAATGATTGTACAGCTATCTATAATGTGATTGGAAAGGATAGTTTCAAAAAAGATTTCACATTGGAAGAAAAATTTGAGATGATAGACGCTAAAGTGACCATAAATGAAAATATTGTCCAAGCGATAAATGAGAGAGGTGGTGAATCAGAATTGGAAATGTTTTGTTCAACCTCTTCTGCATTATATTCATATAATTCTGATTTGACATACAATGAGAGCTCTTCATTCGATGAAAAAGTTTTCCTATCAAGTTTGGCGAAAAAAACAGAAAATGCAGCAACTAAAGTAATGGGAAAGGAAATCAGAATAATCAATGCAAGAATGGGTATAAATAATTCAAAATTATGTTCTTATGATGATAAGATTTGATATTTTTATAAATTTTTAATCAATTTATCTTTTGATGTGTATGGATATGAGGAAATTTGATTATCAAATATTATCAATCTCAGATAATATAATTCTTGATTTCGCACATGTTTTGGTTTCGTTATTATTTTTTTTTATTTTTCCAATTTACAGTGTTTTAAATAAGAGGTATGGTGCTTAAACATTCAAATTTTAATGTGATATTTGATTATATAAAATGCATCCCAAAATTATTCCTATATAGATTATCCAATGCACCAAAAATCATTGTTCCCTTTTATTTTAAAAATAGAAAGCATTTATCTATTGATTCAATAATCTTAGGGTTTATAATCGCTAAAGATGGAGGAATAATGAAAAGCATCAAATTTCCCTTCAGTTTGGGTCTTGGTGGCGTATTTGGTAATGGATTGAGATATATGCCATGGATTCACATCGAAGATGCGACCAGCATGTTCATCCGTTGTTTGGAGGATACAAATATGAAGGGTCCTTATAATTTTGTTGCTCCAGATATAGTCAGCAATATGGAATTCACTGCTGATCTCTCTGCAGTTTTGAATAGGCCCATCACTCGATCAATAGAGAGTAATATCTTTTCTTATCTTTTGAGCGATGAGGATGCCCAGACCAGCTCTTATACTATACTCGAGGGTTGCAAGGTTGAGCCCAAGCGTATGAATGAGCTCAATTTCGAATATAAGTTCCCGAAAATGAGAAAGGCTTTGTTTGATCTTTATTTATAAAAAAAAAGAATTTATTAAATTTATTTATTGAAGAGGAAAAGAATAGAATATAACCATCAATATTTCCAAATAATTATAACCCAAAAGATCAGGATTATCGTCAAAAAAAAAAAGATAAAGGATAAGAAGAAATTAATTAAATTAAATAAATAAAAAAAAAAAAATTTGATAAAAAGATATATACCAAGGAATTTGAAAAATAAAAAGAAAAATCCCTTTTTAAGATCAATTTTTAAACTCCAATTCGAGAAAAAGATCAACCCTAAGGTGAAACTAAACAGGATAAATTCCTCAATGAAATATATATGATTGATCAAAGAAAAGCAGGAGTTGATTTGGGTTTGGAATCAATAGAAGATAGATTTAACAGAAAGTCATCATTTTTTGATTGGGAAAATCGAGTTTTCTGCAGAGAAACTAATTATACCTTTGTTCCGAGGTTTGAATAATTGATTTTTGAAAAAAATTAAAAACTTTAAGTTTTAATGAAAGATATTTTAATGAACTTTTTTGTCAATTTAAGGTTCCTTATTTGTTACATTTTGTGCAATCACAATACACAGTTTCTAACTTGGCGGGTCCCAAATCATGTCCCAAGTGGCATGTTTCTTTGAAATAAATAAAATTAGGTTAAAGAAATTTCTTTTATATAAATTTATTACTTGAACATGTAACACAAACTCCTAAATTGTCGTCATCAAGAAAGCAATCCCTGCAGTGAAACCACACCTGTATAACTATTTTTTAAAAAAAAAATTTGGAGAAATAAAAAAAAATAAAAAAAATGTACAAACAAAACCAATCACAAAAAAAAATAAAAAATAAAAATGGATTTACCATGTCCTTGTTTTGTGTAACTTGAGGTACATTTTCCCTCTGAAATACAACATTCAATGGATTGTTTGTTATTGTTAGGGTTAGATGATTGCTCCACTTGGTATTTGTCAAAATCAAAAGAAGAGAGGATTTCTTTTTTATCCAAAAATTTGCAAATCTCAAAAAAAGACCACCCATCATTGTTTTCTGACAATAAATAAATTTAAAAAATTAAAATTTAAAAAATGAAATTAAAAAAAATTAAAATTTAAAATTTTTACCTTTTTTGGGGTTCAAACCATTATCAATTAGGAGTTTAACAGATTCAAGACTTATCTGTGATTTATTAAGTAAGGAATGGAGCAGAGTATCTCCTTTTGTAATAGTAACTATATTGACATCTGCTCCCTTCTCGATGAGGAATTTAGGAACATCTGGTTCACAAACTGAAAAAGCAACAAAAAGAATACTTTCTCCCTTTTAAAAAAGTTGAAATTATTTACAAAAAAAAATAAAACAAAAAAATTTAAAAAATAATTAAAATAATTTAAATTGAAAAATTAAAAATAGAAAAAAATAACGAATAAATTCAATAAAAATAAAAAATAAAAATGAATAACTATTAAAAAAAAAAAATTAAATTTACTTCTAAATTAACGTAATTGAGATCTGTTTTCTCGTTGACAAGCAATTTAACGGTTTGTAAAGTGGGTCTAAAGAGCAATATGGAAGAGAGGGGATTATAATAGCCCTTTTTGTTGTTTGAATTGATGTTTGCTCCGTTTTCCACCAAAAATTTGATTTTTTCATGAGGGAGATTATTTGTGCAAGCCAAGTAAATTGGTTGATAACAAGGTTCGGGGTTCACTTTTGCACCATTTTCTATCAGGTACTGTTTTTTGTCAAAAATTATTTATTAAAAATTATTTATTAAAAATTATTTATTAAAAATTATTTATTAAAAATTATTTATTTATTAAACTAAATAAAAATTTAAAAAAAAATAATTAATTATTTCAAAAAAAAATAAAAAAAAAAGTTTTTACCTTCATTACTTCGACATCTGCGTTAACTTGGCAACATGCACCAAGAAGTGTGACTCCCTTTTTAAAAAAATAAAAATTAAAAAATTAAAAAATTGAAAATTGAAATATTAAAAAATTAAAAAATTAAAATAACATTAAAAAATTAAAAAATAAAATTAATTTACAAAAAATAAAAAATTGAATAATTAAAATAATTTAAATTGAAAAATTAAAAATAGAAAAAAATAACGAATAAATTCAATAAAAATAAAAATAAAAAATAAAAATAATTGTTTTAAATAAATGAAAAATAAATACATATTCATTAAAAAAATTGAGATCTGTTTTATCGTTGACAATCAGCTTAACGGTTTCCAACTTGTGTCCATTGATCAACAAATAGAAGAGGGAAGAAATTTGGGTGCCTCTATAACTGTTCAAATTGATGTCTGCTCCATTTTCCACCAAAAATTTGATTTTTTCATGAGGGAGATTATTTGCACAAGCCAAGTAAATTGGTTGATAACAAGATTCATCGGTGTTCACTTTTGCACCATTGTCTATCAGGTACTGTTTTTGTAAAAAATCGTTAATTAAAATTTTTTATTTAAAAGTAAATTATTTTAAGCTTTTTATTTAAAAAAATAATTAATTATTTCAAAAAAAATTAAATTTAAAAAAATGATTATTTATTTCAAAAAAAATTTATTTAAAATTGAATTTGTTGTGAAATTATCTTAAAAAAAATTTTTTTGCGAGTTTTTACCTTCATTACTTCAACATCTATGTTAAATTGGCAACATGCACCAAGAGGTGTGATTCCCTTTTAAATAAATATTGAAAATTAAAAAATTAAAAAATTAAAAAATTAAAAAATTGAAATATTAAAAAATTAAAAAATTAAAATAACATTAAAAAATTAAAAAATAAAATTAAAAAATAAAAATAAAAAATAAAAATTAAATATTTAAACAATTTTTTTTAAGAAAATAGGTACCTGATAATTAGGGATGTTCAAGTCTGCCTTAGAATCAACCAACAATTTTATTTTATCAAAGTTCAGTTTGTTGATACAAGAATAGTAAATGGGAGTGTATTTAAATTCTTGGCTGACAAAGTTTACATTAGCACCTGAACCGACCAACAGCTGTTTTGGAAAAAATTAAAAATTAAAAATTTAAAAATAAATTATTCATTCTTTAAAATGAGAAAATAGTAAATAAATAGTAAATAATAAATAATAAATAATAAATAATAAATAATAAATAATAAAATAATAAACAATAAATAATAAATAATAAATAATAAATAATAAATAGTAAATAATAAATAATAAATAAATAAATAAAATCAAAAAAATAAAATTTATAAATAAATAAAATGTTCCAAAATATAAACCTTCATTTTTTCTATGTCAATTTCATTTGAAGAACAAGAACAACACAAAGGGGAGATGTAGCGATCGTGAAGAATAGTGTAGGTTTCATCGCTACTTTCGTAGTCATCATAGTCACCGTCATCTTCACTGTCGAAACATTCTCCACTGTCTTCCTCGCTGTCTTCCTCATAGACTACTGGTACATTTCCTTCCACTTTCTTCTCTTCCAAAGGATTTTTGTTGGAATTTTCTAAATCAGCTCCAGAATCGATCAAAAACTGAAAAATTAAAAAAATTAAATTAAAAAATTAATCAAAAGAAATAAAAAAGGAAGAGATCAAAAAAAAATAGTTTTAAAAAAATTGAAAATAGTTTTAAATAATAGAAATAAATCAAAAATTTTTTAAAAAATTTACTTTGATTTTTGCAATGTCAATGTTATACTGGATGGCAAGGGAGAGCGGGGAATTGGTTTCAGAATTTTGATGATTGATATCCACTTTGTTTTGGAGTAGTAATTCAAAATATTTGATGTCGGAATTTTGGCGGCAACAAATGTGGAACAAGTTTTCTCCTGTCATGTCCGCAATGTTTACGTCTGCTTTTCTTTCGATCATATTGGAAATGATTTCAAGATTTATTTGGTTTCTAAATGCATAGTGAAGAGGAGTGTGTCCTTTTCTATTTTTCTTGTTGAAATCGTCTTGTGAAAGGTCCTTTGTCAACCTCAGAAAGGATTTCGTTTGGAGATTGGGAGAAATACAGAAAATGTGAATTGGGGAAACTTCTTCAAACTCACATTCATCTTGATTTGAGAAAATGAGAGCTTTCTCTTCTGTAAGAAAGTATTGGGTTATAGGAATGTTGTTTTTCGTTTGTTTATCAACAAAAAAGTCATGAAACTCAACAACAGTAGCACTTTCACTCATATCATTCAAGTTGTCATCCATCAAAGCACCGATCACTTCCAATGCTGCGAAATGCAAGTTAAAGTCTCCAAGGTGTTTTGAGAGTCTTTCCTTGAAGTAATCCATTTTCACTTTGAGATCTGTCGAAAAGTTGTTGATCCACCATTTGTGGTTTTCTTCACACAAACTTTGAAGTGCATTCTTTCTGACGATTTCTTTTTTGCTCTTTTTGATTTCATTCTCTCTTCTTTTTTCCAACTTCCTTTTATACTCTTCAACAGGATGTTCAGATGTAATTTCCTTCTTTGCTTTGTCAACCCACTCCGAAGGTTCGTACTCCTTTCTTTCCCCTTCGATGTACTTTTCTATTTCTTTCTTTTCGTTGAGGTAATGAGAAACAGTAACAACGGAATGTCCAATAGAACAAAGGAAAACAACAACATTACTTGCAAAGTTCTTGAAGACAACAACAGGTTTTTCATTTCCGACAATATAACTCAACTCTTTTGTTTCAAGATCAACAATCATCGTTATTTTGTTTGATTCTCCAAAAAAATCTTCTTTTGGGTTCCCAACAATGTCACCACGAGAATTTGAAATGACAGAAGGACCCAATGCCCAAACACCACTGTTCGAAGATTTAGGACAACAATCAAAGTTGAGATTTTTGATGACACCAACATCAATAACTCCAAGAAAAATGTTCCCATCGAGTTGATCAACAGTAAATTCAATGAGATGAATGCCATTCGTCAAAATCTTTTGAGAGAGAACAATGTTGGAAGGAAATCTTCCACAATAAAGAGATGTTCTTTCCTTGTTTATGACAACCTTGCTTCCTTTCCACTTTAAGCTCCAACAAACTGAATGGGTGAGATCTTTGGGAGAAATTTCTTTATTTTCGAAAATATGCTTATCAATGTGTCTGTGAGAACTGAGATACTTATTGAATGTGAGGGTCAGTGGACTTGCAGTTGAAACAAAGAGATGGACTCCACTTGGTATTCCAGTGAAAGCAACATACTTTTTGTTGTCAAGGAGGTATGAAAACTCCAACTTTTCAAGATCGATTATCAATCCCACTTTCATATTATCACCGAAAATGAAATCTTCAAAAAAAGAAATGTTGCATGCTTTTGCTAATTTATTGCAGATCATTTTCCTTCCTTTTAAACAAATAAATAAAGTAAAATATTAATAGAGTATAAATAATTGATTCAAAAGAAAAATTATTACCTCCAACAGCCCAAATTGTATCATCATCATTCGGTTGTTCACTAAAAGAAATTTGTTTGCTATTTTCATCATTAATATTTTTTTGAGCAATCCCAATGAAAGTAGTTTCGTTTGACTTTTCAATATAAATTTCGACAAAATGAACACCAGCATCGAAATGTTGTTCGGATAAAGCAGAATTGAAGAACCCCTTTGTATTTCTTTTCAACTGTTTAAGGTTTGTGCTCACCAAAAACTTTTTGCCACACTTCACTTGACTCCATTTGACACTTTTGAATATTTTGTTCTCTAAAATCAAAGGTTTGAATTCTTTTTGAGAAAGTGTCCTTTGATCATTTCTATCCAAAAGATATTCATCGATGAATTTCTCATTGTTGATGTATTTTGTCAAAGTTACGACATTGTTTTTTGATAGGCAAGCAAACAGTCTCACTTGATTCGCCAATTTTCCAAAAATAAATTCTTTTCTGATAATGGTTTTTCCATTTTCAAAGAGATAAACAAAAACTTCTAAATTCTTCATATCTATCAAGAATCCCACAAACGAACCATCTTTAAATTTGATTGCTTTTCCATTTCCAAAAGATTTTCCAATGAATGAATTGCAAATAAGATCATTTCCTTTTTTGGGAAAAAAAAAGTTATAAATGATGGATGTTGTTAAATATGAATCTATAGAATGATGGGACATGATTGAAGAAAAATTTTACCAATTACACAAACTTTTTCAGATTCTCTTACTTCCAACTCACAGTCTACTTCTTTTGAAATAGCAGAACCAATTCCCAAATACAATCCATCACATTTTTGGAGATAAAGTTCTACATAATGAAGATAACATTTTTCTTCATCTTCCTCTTCTTCTAGTTTATAGCTTTTGTATTTTGCATCAGGAACTAAAACAAAGTCTTTTGGATCCGAAGAAGCTGTATGAACATGTTGAGAATCAGAAGACGGTAAATGTATTTGATCTTTTGAATCGGAAGTAGGTGTATGTATTTGATCTTTTGAATCAGAAGTAGGTGTATGTATTTGATCTTTTGAATCAGAAGTAGGTGTATGTATTTGGTCTTTTAAATCAGAAGTGGGTGTATGTATTTGATCTTTTGAATCAGAAGTTGGTGTATGTATTTGATCTTTTAAATCAGAAGAAGGTGTATGTATTTGAGCACCAGAATTAATTTCTTTTTGATCAATAGCAGATGGGCTTACTTTTGCACGAGATCCTGCAGATACAATTTTTGCTTGAACTCTTTTTGGAGCAACAAAGACTTGTTCAGACAGAACGCCATTGTATGTTACCTTTTCGTCTTTGATGGCAGTCGTGTTGTGGTTTTTGAGTTCAATTTTGCTTCCCTTTCTTTCATTCAATGTACTCCAACTTATCTTGTCATATTTTCCGTTTGATAAGACAAAAGGAGATGCTATGTAACCACTTTCCACTTTGAAGTTTTCAACAAACTTATTTTTTTCGCTTTCACTTTTGAATTCTTTGTATTTTGTGAATGTGATCATTGTTCCATCACTTGAAGATGCAAATATATGGAATGGAGCAACAAAAGAAATCTTTAGGAATAATTTAGTGGTATTCCCATAACAGATTGATATTTCTCCTTTTCCAAAGTCAAAAAGAAAACCAATATCATTTGAATTTTTCAACTCTTTTGAAACTTCCTCAAGATCCTTTTAAAAAAAATCAAATTAAAAAAAAAATTAAAAATTTACTTTCAAAAATAACCTCTTTCTTTGAAATTTCGTTATTGCTTGAAGAATCAAAAATATTTTCATCAGGTCCTATCGCCCATATTTGTTCAGAGTTTCTCGGAAATCCTTCAAAACTAACCTTTCCAAGCAAACAAACTCCCAAAAATAACTTGTTTTCCTCCTGTTATAATAAAAATTAAAATCATTTACCAACTAATCAACCAAAAAATTTTTTTACTAATTTATCAAGGTGGATTTCAACATAATGTATTCCTTTATCATATGATTGTTCTGAAACTACTGAATTCATTCTTTTCCCATCTTTTAAAATTTTTTAAAAATTAGTATAGTCTACTATTATAATACAACATCTACTAAATTATATTGAAATAGAATGTTAAATTATTTTACTTGAAATAAATGTCCTTTTATCATTGGATAAAGAAATCATGTTTCCTTTTTGTTTTGAGCTCCACTCAATCCCATCTTTATGAGCCTTTTCAACTTCTACGAATAACATCCTCATTATTTCGTTCAACACAACGAGAATTCCTTCCTTGAAAATATTTGCAAAACACTGACTCTTCACTTTTGTTGAAGGAACCAACATGTTTGGTTTTTTGAGTTCTACTTTGAGTTTTTCGAAATCATTCTCAGAGATCAAATCTTTTCTTTTTTCTTTTTTCTCGAGTATTTTAATGTGACCTTTGAAACTGAATTCAAGAAATATAATATTTTTTTTTTAAATAAAAATTCTGTAAAAATCAAAAACTTACATTTCAAAAAATTCATCACAATCAACGTACAATTTTTCTCCATAATTCTTCATCCAAAATTTAGTTGCTTTTATATTATTTAGTAAAATAATAACTGAAAAATATAATATAATTTTTTATTTTTTATACTTTCTTTGTTTGTTGAAATGAAAAAGGTTTGGTTCATTCCTTTTTTGATGTTTTTATCAAGTTTATCATTAGCATTTTCATCAGATAAACAGAGGATCTCAGTGATTTTTTCTTTGAATTCTTTTCCTTCAAGAAATTTATCCACTTTAATTAGATCCACAATTTTCTTCTCTTCTCTTTCATAGATGATTTCAGTTCCCAAATATACTCTCACTGTATTTTCTTCATCTGATGTTATTTTCCCTCTAAAATAAAAAAGGTTTATTGAATGAATATATAGGGAAGGCTATTGGATGAAATGATATTATCAGATCTCCAAAATATTTTGCATTCCAAATTGTATGTATAAGATAAACGATTATCTGGATATATATTTGGTCTGATCATATCTTTTTCAACAATTTGAAAAAAAATTTTCATTTTACTCTAGCTTTTGTCTGTAATATTTGAAGAACCTACAAAAAAGAATTATAAATCATCAATTTTAAATTTTTATTTTAATTTAACTGATTGCAGAAAGAATTAAAATCTGTTTCCACTGTGCCTTCAAAGCATTTGGACCAGAATTCTCTCAGGTTTTCATTTTTTATCGTCTTGATCATCATGTTTGCCAATTTTGCATGCATTTTTCCACTCATTTTTCTTTTAGTTATTTTTTGAAAGTTGATTTTTTTTTTTTAAATTTTTATTTTCTTTTTTATTTATTTTATTTAAAATTTTTTAAATTTATGTTAACATAATAAATAAATATAATTGTTTTTCAATCTTAAATAAAGCATTTATGTCAACATAGTCACAAAAAATCTTCAGAAATGGCAAATATACTGATTGCATAAGGGGAAATTTTTTTTTCTTTTTTAATATGTGTCTGTACCTCCAGACACATATTTTTAACACGATAAAAAAAATCATTCATCTCTAAATTGGAGATATAACTTCTAATATACAAATGATATTACAGTGACATGGTGATTCGCATAATTATGCAAATTATTTTCCTTATGATAAAATTATATTCACTGATTAAAAACAATTTTGGACTAATATTTAAACAAAGTATATTTATTTGTTATTTGGGGTTTCCATTTCAATATCATTTGTCATCATTTTTTGATTAAATTCTTTTTTTTTCTTGCAAATTATGATGGAAACAATAATCGTGGTCACGATAGATGCAAAAAAAGCCAAAATAATTCCTGTTATGGCTCCAGCTGAAATTCTAGACTTGGTAGATGGAGTTGGTGTAGATGGAATTAAACTTGATGGAAAAGAAGTAGATGGAGTTGATGTAGAAGGGATCATGGTTGATGCAGTTTCAGTTGATGGAATTTGTGTAGATGGAATTAAACTTGATGGAAAAGAGGTAGATGGAGTTTCGGTTGATGGAGTTAATGTTGATGGAATTAAACTTGATGGAAAAGAAGTAGATGGAGTTGATGTAGAAGGGATGTTTGATGCAGTTTCAGTAGATAGAGTTGATGTAGAAGGGATCATGGTTGATGGAGTTTCAGTTGATGGAGTTTGTGTAGATGGAATTAAACTTGATGGAAAAGAGCTAGATGGAGTTAATGTTGATGGAATTAAACTTGATGGAGTTAATGTAGAAGGAGTTTCAGTTGATGGAGTTTCAGTTGATGGAATTAAACTTGATGGAAAAGAGGTAGATGGAGTTTCGGTTGATGGAGTTAATGTTGAAGGTTTTAAAGTTGACGGAGAAGTTGTAGTAAGAGAGGTGGGAACTAATTATAGAATAAAAACAAGAAAAAAAAAATTAAAAAAAAAAAATCTACCCACTGTTGAAGGACATCCTTCTGTTTGTTTTAAATGAAAAAAAAAAAATGTATTATTATAAATTATAAATTATAAATTAAAAAATACCTATGCAATCACAAATACCAGGAGAATAATCATTTTCAATCAACAATCTATCGTTTCCCCAAATTGTATTTTGTGGAAAAAAAGAACTCACATTCTTGAAAAGATTTGCACAACTCATTCCGTTTCCTTCTGTACTATTCCCCGCGATTGTGTTATCATAAAAAACGGTACTAGCATTTACTATGGCGCCTATCATACCGAACTGTTTTTTTTTTTATAAATATTTTTTTTTGAAGAAAAAATTCTGTTAAATTTTACTAATGCTCCGACATTATAACTTCCCAACGTGTTAGTGGCAGAATAACAATTTGAAATAACAAAATTATTTATTGATGCGCCATATGTTCCTGAAATTCCTATAAAATATTTTATCATCAAATTTTATTAATTGTTTTAAATTATTGAAAATAAACCTCCTACTGCAAATTCACATTTTACATACTTTGTTCTTGAATAGGAATTTGAAAAATAAATGGTTTCATCAGCATAAAAATCTCCAAATAATCCTCCACACTTTTTTTTAAAAAAATAAAAAATAAAAAATAAAAAATAAAAAATAAAAAATAAAAAATAAAAAATAAAAAATAAGAAATAAGAAATGAAAAATAAGAAAAAAAAAAATCTACAATACTTTTTCCTAAAACAATAACTTCTTTTTTTGAGAAAATTTGGTCTACATTTGACAGACAATGTTCTCCAATGACTCCTTTTGATTGAAAACAAGTAAATAAGAAAAAGTGAAAGAAATTTAACATACCCCCCATTACTCTATCCGAAAAAATGGTTCCTCTTAAAATTCCTGAATTGGAAATATTAGATCTTACTTTTTAATAAAAAAAAAATTTAAACATAAGATAAAAAAAAAAAAAAAAAAAAGAATTGCTTAAAATGCCAACTAATCCTCCGACGCTAGCTTTGTAATCAAATTAATTTTTTTAAAAAAAATTTTTTGAAAAAAATTTTAACCTAAGCCGTTGATTATTGCTTGGGATTTATTCGAAGGAAATCCGTTGTTGAACAGGTAACTCAAATTTGATGAATCTGCATAACCAATCATCCCTCCCACATAGATTCCCTCAGATTTTATAGTTGTATTTGTAATGGTACATCGTGACATCGAGCCTTTTTTTAAAAAAAATTGTTTTTAAAAATCTTTTGTACATTTTTCGAAATAAATTAATACTTTTATAGTAGAGATGGACAAATTTAAAAAGTTTAAACTTTTTTAGTAATAAATTGCTAACAAAGTCTAAATTTTTGACATTAAATTATATTAATTTTACCAATATTAAAAACTCCAGCCAAACCCCCATAATAATTCCCCCCCATTGATTTTGTACTAATCAAATTTTCCGAGCTGTTTTTCGTAGTTAATTGGACGTTTTGAACAATGCAATAATCGCAATAGCCAACCAATGAACCAATGTAACTTGTTACATCTACATTTGTTGAACTTACACTGATATCTTGTAATGTAAGATTGGTAATTGTACAATTTTCTCCACTGGCAAACAACCCTATGTACTCTAAAATATTTGTTGAGATGTTTACATTCGATATTACAAAGCCTTTTCCATCAAAATTTCCTTTGAATGTTGATGATGAGCTTCCAATTGGAATGAATGGATTATTTGTCGAACAATCCTAAAAAAAAAATATTTATATTTTTAAACTAGCTCACAAAAATTTCATTGAATTCAAGAATTTTGAGTATTCAATGTAATATGAAATTTTTTTTATAAACTTTATCGAGTAAAAACCAAGAATCGCATCGAAATTAAAACAAAAAATAAAATATTTTTCTTTCTAATTAAGATATGTTATTCTCGGGCATAATGAGTACCCACACTAAAATTTTTTGTAAAATCATTTGAATGCATTATAAAGATAAAGTGATTTCAATTACACATTAATCACCATGATTTTAAGCATTATACTTGAAATGATCTGATATAAACAGAACTCAAATTTGATGCAAAGAAATTTCGAATAATTCAAGATTTTTGCAATTTTTATAAAAAATATCATATTTCAAAATTATACTATGTAATTTTTGATAAAATTGTTTACAATGTTTGAAGCCAATTGATAACTAACAGTATAATCATTCAAAATGATATTATTCATCAAATAAGTACAGTCCGGAATAGTGATGGTTTGTTCGCTAGAAATAGGAATTGAATTCAACAAAATGAACATATATAGAAAGAAGCAAATGTTAATTTTTGACAAATCAAGAATCACCATCCAATATATTTTTTTTTTTATAATTTTTTAAAAGAAGCTGATAATTCCATAATTCCATTCTTTGGATGAATAAATTTAATTTATTTTTCAATTTTTATGTACATTAAATTGTAGAACATCCAATCTCACTTCCTTGGGCAACACATTCTCCAACAATAGAAGAATTGAGAGAGTTCGAGAAAAAAGTACAATTAGAAAGTGAAGCTTTGTTGACACCCATGACACCTCCAACAATGTAACCTTTTGAAATTAAAAAATTAATTATAATTCATTTTTTAATTTTAATTTTCTTTTTCTTTTTCATTTTACCTTTAATAACGTTTTCTTGTGAAATACAATTAGAAACATTTCCCTTTGAAAATCCAATAACTCCACCACAATAAGAAAAAGAATAGGAAGAAGAAAGTAAATTGAAATAAGAGTCGCAATTTGAAACAACACCAAAATTAAATCCTGTTATTCCCGCATTGTAAACTATGAAAGAAAAATAAACAATATTAAATAAAAAATTAAAAAAAATTTACCAAGTGAATAATAGGTATTTATTGAATTGTTGAAAGCTTTTGAATCCAAAACATATCCTTGGAGGTTATTATATCCTATCATTTCATAAATTAAAAAAGGGTTTTAAAGTGAATATAAAAAAAAAGAGGATTACCAGTAATTCCGCCCAAATAAAAAGAAGAAGAGATAGACAAAGTTTGAGAAGAATTAAAATTGAAAAAAAGAGAAAGACATTCTTTTATTTTCGCTTCTCCATTCAACCCAGTAATTCCTCCCAAATAAATGGTGAAAGCGGAAGTTAAACATGCAAAACTATTGTTGATGGAAGAAGAGTGTGAAACGGATGATTGTTTGTCATTGTATGCTGATATCCCTCCTCCATACAACAGATATGATGTTGATGATATAAATGTGTTGTTTTCGGAAAAACAATTCAAAATCGAAGAATTAACGACATTATATCTAAAATAAAAAGTAGATAAAAAAATTAAAACGAGAATTTAAAGATTGTAACTAAAAAAAACAAATTAGAATTTTTTTAACAAAAAAAAATTAAAATTTATATTAAAACATTCAAAAAGTATTTTTTACCCACTTATTCCACCAAAATAAAAATTGGAGTTTGAATAAAAAGAAGTAAATTGGTTTGAAGTAGAAGTGCAATTTGAAATTTGAGTGTTAGAACCATAACCTACAACACCCCCAACATATGTGTCACTTGAAGAAGAGATAGAAACGATTATGTTGTTTTGAGAAGAACAATTAAAAAGAAATCCGTGCACACTATTCCCAACAATACCTCCTGAATAAGTAAAAGGAGAAGAAATGGTGTTGTTGAAACTTTCACAACCATTCAAAAATCCATTCAAAATATTTCCGCAAATTCCGCCAAAAACACTGATTTCAAATCCTCCTGATGAAGGTCGAAAGAGATTGTTGTATGCCCGACAATTAGAAACGTTTCCTTCTGAGTTCGCAACTATTCCTCCTCCATAATATGAAAACAAAAGAGAATTGTTGAATGCTTCGCAATTTGAAATAGTGCCTCTTTCATTGTTAAGTGCTGAAACACCTCCCGTGAATGATGTCGTCAATGACAAAACTTTTATTTTGTTTTGATGTGATGAACAGTCCGAAATAGACCCACTTTACGAGGAAATAATTCAATTAATTGAAAAATATTAAAAAATAAATTTTTTTTTCTTTTTTTGAATAAAATCAAAATAAAAAATTTGTTTATTTCTCCACCAAAATAGAAAAAAAAAAATTGTTTGTCCTTAGCAATGAAATAAAAAATAATAATAAATAATTATATTTATTTTCAAAATAATAATTTTGAAAAAAAAATGTTAAACAAACCTGTTTTCAGCATTTATTCCACCGGACAATGCATAATAAAATTGGGATGATGGAGATGAAAAAATGGTGTTATTGTATGAACTACATCCTCTAATAACCCCCTTATTGTCAGAAACTATCCCTGATGCATATAATAGAGAATAGGAATTTAAAAATGAAAAATATGAGGAAATCAAGTTGTTGTGAGAATTTGAATTGTCCACTGTTCCAAAATTCTTTTTTTAATAAAGTTGAAAAAAATGTAGTTAAAATGATTTTCTTTTAAAATGATTTTCTATTTAAAATGATTTTCTATTTAAAAAATTCTTTTATTTTTATTAGTTTTTAATTTTTTTAAAGAAATTTAGTCAAAAAAATTTTTTTTAGTTTTTTACCTGAGAACTTATTCCAGCAGAATTTGCTGATGAAATAAAATTGTCGTGTGAGTTTGAATATGAAATGGTCCCATTGTTGCTCGAACAAATTCCAGAAGAAGTAATGCCAATAATTGTGTTGAAGAAAGAATTGGAATTGAGAATAAGAGCATGTTTGTCATTAAAACCAGTGATTCCTGATGTAAAAGATAGTGTAGAATTTGAAAATAGAAGGAATTTAGATGTGATATTGTTGAATGAAGAATTTGAACTTTCAATCAACGCATTGTTACTGTATCCACTTATTCCTCCTATTTAATTAAAAGTTACAAAATTATTAAATTTAAACGTTGATTGTAAAAATTAAGTAATAAAATAAAATAAAAATAAAAAAAAAAATAATTAAATTCAAAATAATTTAAAAAATATTGTTTTATGGAAAGAAAAAATATTTAAACCTGAAAAGAAATAGTTGTTTGAAGTTGATTGAATCCTATTATTGTAAGAATTAGTGCTTCTAATGCAAGATGAATTGTAATTATAACCTGTTATTCCCGCTTGTAAAAAAAAAATTTCTAATTTGAAAAGAGAAATTGAAAAGAATATTTAAAATTACCAGAATAACAAAAACTATTTCCAGATGATGAAATAATATTGTCGTGAGATTCACATTGGACAATAGATCCTAAATCATTATATGAAGAAACACCCCCTGAATAACTAAATTAATTGTGATTAGAAGAATTATAACCAAATTTGAATTCTGTTTATTTAAATTTATCCAAAATAAAAATTAAAATGTACCTGTTTAAATTTGAAGAAGTGGAGATTGTGTTGTTGTAAGAAAAAGAATAATAAAGTTTTCCATTGTCAATGTATGAACACAAACCAGATCCATAGCTTTCGAAAAATTAAAAAAATGGAGATTAACTAACTTCAAAAAATTATAATGAATAAAAACCTGTTTTGAATCAATGAAGAACTCACGATTTGATTTGAAAAAGAAGATGTGTTCATTATTTGAGACCCCGGAGAGGTGTACGCACATAATCCCGAAGCAAAACTATCACAAACAATGAAAATTGACAAAAAATTTAAAAAAACTAAAATTAATAAATTAAAATTTTTTTTAAACCTATCTAATTTTAGAGAAGTGGAATTAATATAGTTGTTGTATGATTCGACATTGATGAGACTTGCATTATCAACTGAACTATAATACTCATTTCTACCACAAAACCCTCCTGAAAAAGAGTTGTTGATTGAAGATAATGAAGAAATGATATTTCCATGGGAAATTGATTTTGAAATGTGGCCTAAAAATTAATTGAAAAAAAGGGAAAAAAATAAATTAAAATTTTTACCAGAATTGCGACCAATGAATCCTCCACTAAAACTTATTTATAAATTAAAAATTATTTCAATCAATGATTCGAAAATTTTTTTTTTACCTGAATGAATCTGAAGTACTAGAAATCGTATTTCCATACGATACAGAATCAACGATACACCCTGAATCAACAAACGCAATGACACCTCCTGCCATAGCATAGAGAATTGCATTTGAAGAAATAGTATTGTTGTACGAAACACAATTTTCAACTAAACACTTTTCACTTTCATCATTAATTAAGATAGAACTTACACAACCACCACTGAAGGCACTAATTATTGAAAAAATAATTTTTAAAAACAAAAATTTGAAATAAAAATTGAGAAAAATAAAAAATAAAAAAATAGACTTTAAAATAAAAACAATTTACTTACTTACAGAAGAATCTGAAGTAATAATATTATTATAAATGACACTGTTTGTAAATATTCCATAGTTAAAACAAATTCCTCCACTCGAATAAGAGAATTCAAGAGAAGAAGAATAAATTGTGTTGTTATAAGATGTTATAAAAACAATTCTTGAAACAGGAACTCCTTCATTAGTTGCTGTAAAACCTGCTGCTAATGCAAAAAATCCAACAGAATTCGAAGATAAAATGTTGTTGTGAGAACTACAATTAAATATGGAGCCTTTTTTGTTTTAAAATAACAAACAATCAAACTATTAAAAATTTATCCCATAATGAAAAAAAAAATTATTTTCAATTTATTTTTTTAAAATTTTGCAAAAAAAATTATTAATATGCTAATTTTCAATAAAAATTTACCAAAATTATGCGCGTTAAATCCTCCACAAGAGCTGAATTTTTTTGAATATCAATATTTTATAGAAACATCTTTTCAAAATTACCTAAATACTACAGCAAAACAAGTGATAATATTTTCATAAGAATGTGAATTGTAAATTGATCCGTAATTTCTTCCATCTAACCCTCCCGATGTTGCAGTCGAATAAGAATTTGTAACTATGGTATTATTGTATGAAACACAATTTTTGGTGATTAAATAGTTTACTCCTACAACACCACCACTACAAGCACTATTTATAAAGAAGAAAAATAAACAGTTTTGTATGTAAATTTTTTAAAAAAAACAGTGTGGAGTCTGTATTTGTAGAGTGAGAACTGACAAAATTATTGTGAGAGGTGATATTTGTGATTGTTCCTAAATTATATCCTACACCTCCACCTGAGACGGACATTGTCCCAGCAGTAGAATATATACTATTATTGTATGATCTGAGAAGTTCCACGCTTCCATTATTGTATGTTACAGCGCCAGCATAAGGACTATATGATGAAACTGACAAGAAGACATTATTGAATGAGGTTAGATTATATATTGAAGCTCCTTTCAAATTATTTGTTGTTATTCTGTTTTAAAAATAGATATTTTTAAAATTTACCAGCTTCATTGCATGCAATAGAACCAGAATAAGAAAATACAATTGAATTTGACGAAATAATATTGTCATTTGAAATTGTATTATTGATTGATCCGAAATAATTATATCCGCATATATCTTGTAAAAAATTTATTAAATGTAAGTACTATTTTAAAAAATATAAGGATCCTTTTTTACCCCCAGAAAAAGAATATTTATCAAGTGTTTTCGATGTTATTGAGTTATTATTGGAATTTGCTTCGAGGATGAAAGATTGATAATTATATCCAACTATTCCCGAACTGATGGCCCAACGGCTCGACATACTTGTTATTGTATTATTATGAGAAACAACATTCTTGACTACGGACCCATTTCGATTATCTCCACATATAACTCCACTACTGGAAAGATCAATTCCAGTGGAAGAGATTAAATTATTGAATGAATATGCTGTATCAATAGTACTGCAATTATCATTATATGCAACAATGGAAGATGAATAAGAGATCTATTTTTTTATTCAATAATGTTTAGTAAAAAATGACACATATTTTTAACACAATAAAAAAAAATCATTTATCTCTATATTGTTGATAGATATATCTTCTAATTTACAATTGATATTTTATGTGATTAATCATAATTATGCAAATTATTTTTCCGTATGAAAAAAAAAGAAAACTTTACAATATTGGAAATTGATGTGACATCATTATCATGAGATGAAACATTTGATATAGAAGAATATTCTGAATAACCAATGAATCCTCCAACACAACTAAAAAATAAAGAAAATGATTATTTTATTTGGTATATAGTTTTGGAATAATATTGCCTGAAGGTATTTGAAAAGCCATAAATGTTATTATTATGGGAATTTGAATTTGTTATTGTAGAAAGAAAATCAAATCCAACAAAAATACCCACATATAGATTTGTCTTTATTATTTTTGAAATGAGACTTGATTGAAAAATATCCACTCTATCAATTGAACATCCTTTGCAATATCCAAACAAAGTAGAAATATATGGAGAATCAGAAAAGGATACACTGATATTCCTAAATTTTAAATTTTGTATATTTGCATTCCAACCATAAGCAAACATACTCGTATAAGGCAATGAATTTGTTAACCTCACATTTGAAATTGTAAATCCCTTTCCAATAATTGTTGCCCTGAAATAAGAATTAACTCCTCCAATGGGAGAAAAATTGGAAGAGGAGCAATCAATGTTGTTGATGATGTTATAAATCAGATCTGTATTATTTGTTTTCATATTTTGGAGTTCTTTGCAAGTTCCAATATTTATTGTCTGTCCCACAACCATCGAAATAATCAAGGAGAAAACAAATGAAATGATCATTTCTCTTCAATTTTATATTTTGATTGGAAATTATCATTATAAAGGGAATAATATATTTTTAACATTATATTAAAAAATCAAACCTCAAATATACTGTACATTTGTTTCATTTGTTTCATTTGGTATGCAAATAATTTTTGAATAATATATATGTTATCATAAAATCTTGAATTATTCGAAATTTCTTAGAATCAAATTTTTGAGTTCTGTTTATATCAGATCATTTCCAAGTATAATGCTTAAAATGTGTAATTGAAATCACTTTATCTTTATAATGCAGTTAAATGATTTTTAAAAAAAAATTTTTGTGGGTGCTCATTATACCCGAGAATAACATATCTTAATTAGAAAGAAAAATATTTTATTTTTTGTTTTAATTTCGATGCGATTCTTGGTTTTTACTCGATAAAGTTTATAAAAAAAATTTCATATTCAAAAATTAAAAAAATAAAATGGAGTCAAAGAATCTCATTGAAGATTCCTCCATCAACAAAGATATTCATATCAATACCGCCAACTGGCAGGTTTATGATGCCAAGAGATTGAAGGGATTCGACTGGAAGGTATATAATTATATATCTACAAAATAATGACATCTCTAAATATCCTTTTATAGAGCCCAATATTAACATTATTTGTGATCATAGGAAAATCAATGAATGCTATAGCATTGCCACTTTACATATCCAGCTTTGTAAATTTTTTTTTTTTTTTTTTTCAGCGAATTTATTTCATTTAAAAAGGAATTAACCAATGCTACTTATTTCATCACATTCTTCTCTGGAATGCTTTTTTCAGTTTTGTATACAGTATTGGCCTCTTTGTATTATGTGATCAAAGGCAGTTCACTCAAAAAAAAAAAAAATTGTAATGAGTGATTTTCTAATTCATTATTTTTTAGGGCCTTTCATTACAAGTCCCATCAGAGTGTATTGGAAATATTATTTGATTACTGGTTGAAAATTTTTTTTTTTAAATTTATTGTATTGAAAAAAATCTTTTTTAAAAAAATAAAGGTTCATTTTTTTCTTTGTCAGCCATTTTCATTGGTAAATTTAATTTCACTTATTTATTTTATTTTAATTTTAATTTTTTTGTACACAGTTTACAGCAGTGTAAAAAATATTGATCTTTTGAATTTCACAAAATTAACATAAGAACGGAAAAGAACCCAACCAGAACAAGTCCTTTGTTACAAGCAAGTAATAAAATTTAAAATTTTAATTAAAGAAATATTAAATAAAGAAATAAAAAAAAGTTCTTGCAAATGTAAGTTTTTCCATTTTAAAATTTTTTTAATTTTTTTTTGTTTTTTTATTTTTTCATTTTTTTAATTTTTATTTTTATTCATTATTTATTATGATGTAGCTGTTTTTACTTTATTTATTTTTATTTTTTTAAATCATTTTTTAATCTATTTTTTTATTTTATTATTAATATTTCTTTATTTTTATATTGGTTTTTTTAATGTTCATTTTTTTATTTTTATTTTTATTTTTTATTTTTTATTTTTTATTTTTTATTTTTTATTTTTTATTTTTTATTTTTTA
>JAMYWO010000140.1:43825-66802 GCA_024220525.1 Cochliopodium minus
AAATAAATAAAATAAATAAAATAAATAAAATAAATAAAATAAATAAAATAAATAAAATAAATAAAATAAAAATAAAAATAAAAATAAATAAAAATGAATTAATAAACAATTTAAAATATAAAAAATAACATTATAAAAAAATAAAATAAAAATAAAAATGAAGAAAGTAAATGAATAAAATATAAAATAAATTGATTAAAAAAAAATAAAATAAATATAAAAATAAATTTATTTCCAGGCAAACTTGGACATATGTGGCGAAATAGTGGGCTTGAATTACGCCAAACTAAGTTGGAATTGCATCAAATGTTTCCCAATATTTCTATGCGGAAACTATTGCAAAGGTCTTTTTATTCATTAATTTTTCATTTAAAGTTTTATTTTTTTTTTATTTTTATTTTATTTGATTTAAATTTTTTTTTGTTCAATTTTTTTTTTAATTTTTTATTTATTTTATTTATTTTATGAAAGACAAAATGAACCACTTTCTTGAAAACTTGCATTCCATAGAAGCTGTTGTCAAAGTCAAAGTGCAGGACGACACTGACCTTGCCACCATAGTCTTCACCAACTGGAATTTGGTGTGCCATCTCTATTCCATCAACTCCAAACAAGAAGTTGAAATCCTTTCATTTTTGTAACCAATAAAAAATATTTTTTATTTTTTTTTTGATTTTAATTTAATTATTTACATTCATTTTTTATTTTTTATTATTTTGATATTTTTCAAAAAAAAAATTTGTTTTATTTCTTTTATCAAAAATTTTTAAATGAAAATTTTTAAATTTATTTTGTTTTTTTATTTTAATTCTAATTTAAATTTATTTTTTATTTTTAAATTTTATATCTTTTCTAGACACAAATACAGCGACTTTAGTTTCACAGGAAAAAACTCTTTTATGACAAAAGATGACCAAGATTTGGACGACGAGGAGTACGTCAATTTTTTCAGGAACATTTTTTTCGACAGACACTGCATCTATAAAAAGCACCACTTCATCTGCCAACTCAACAAGAATGAAAAAAAGAAAAACTATTTCAATGATGAGATTCTCATCAGCCTTTCTTCTGTTTGCATCAAGGAATTTGATGAGCAAACAGAAATTTATAGACTAATTGAAAGGTTGAATGTTTAAATGTTTTTTTTTTGTGTACAAAATAAATAAATGAATGTTCAATTTGGTTTATTAATTGGAAAAAGTCAAATGAAGAGTTGTTTGGATTATTTTTTGAAGAAGATATTTTGGAATTTTGTGAGTGAAAAGAGGTTTTATCTTGATTCGGAAGCAGATCAAGATTGTTTCAATCAATTTTTTGATTTCAACAGAAAAGAAACAAATATTTTCCATCTTCCACAATTCCCCATTCTCCAACTCATCGAAATATGAACTCATCACTTCACACACATCTTCTTTGATCATTTTTTGCTTACAAGTAAGTCCTTTATTATTTTCAACATTGATGTCTGCTTTGTGAGAAATGAAAAGTGTGAAAATTTCTCTTATCTCTTGGTTATATTTCACATGTTCTTGCATCAAATGAAAAGGAGTGTTTCCCTTTTTATTGCGAATATTCAAATCACATTTTTGAACTTCAATCAAGTATTTCAGAACTTTTGTTGTTTCGAATTGATTTCCTCCAAGAATAGCGCAAAACAAAGCATTCTCACCTTTCTTGTTGGTCAAATTGACACTGCAACCTTGTTCTTCAACAAGAAACCTTATAATTTCAACATCTTCATAATATTTACACATTAAAAGGAAAGGAGTGTCTCCATTTTCATCTTTCAAATTAAAGTCCATTTTTTTCTCGGCAAGATAAAAGATAATTTCTTTTTCAACAGAAATGTTCTTGGAGAGACTGTGATGAAGATACATATCAATGGAATCCTCATTCAACTTTTGAAAATCAATATTGCAATCTTCTACCAAATATTTAATCACTTCCAAATTAACACTTTCGTTTCGATACAAATATTTGCTCAAAGGGGTTTCAAAATCTTCACTGATAAGGTCGATAAAATTCACCTCTAATTCCCGGAAATACTTCAACCATTCAACATCAATATTCAAATTGGTTTCCATCAAAAAATGGAAAATAGAGTTGTTTTGAAAATCTCTTTCTTTGTGAAAGTTTTTGCTTTCAATCAAATACTTTACCACTTCAAATTCAACCTTTTCGTTCAAAAATAAACTCATATAAGGGGATTTCCCCTCATCGTCCAAATCACTCGAAAAAATGTCTTCGATGGATTCTAAATACATTATGATTTCAAGATCAATATCTCCGTTCATCATAAAAGAATGGAAACAAGTTTCACCCAACATGTTTTTTATTTTCAAATCGATTTTGCTTTCAACAAAATATTTTAAAACGGGGATGTCGAGTTTGTAATTTGAAAAAATGTGATGAATGACGGCATTTCTCTCATAATGCTTCTTGTTTGAAATCTGATGAAAATCGCAATTATTATTTTCAACCAAACATTTCAAAAAATCGAGATTAAACTTGTTTGGGATGCAACAATTGTAAAAATTATTTGTCAAAACGTTCATGTCAAACTGTCTTTGAGAGATGACATAACTAATTATTTCCATGTCAGCATTTTCGTTCGAGATCAAATGGTAAATGGGAGATCTTCTATTTTCGCTGTCTTTATTAAAGTCATATTCGACATTTTCGATGATATATTTCACAATATCCAAGTTGATATTTGAGTTTGAGAAGAGAGTGTGAATCGGAGTTCTATCGTGAACCCCCTTGACTTTCACGTCTGCCTTTTTCTCTTCCACTACAAAACTAATTGTTTCAAGATCAACACTCTTGTTTTGAAAAATGAGATCAACGTAAGGGGTTTGATTTTTAACAAAATTGACATTCAAGTTTGTTTTGCTGATGAAATGTCTCAATGATTCACAATCTAATCTCGTCAAAGTATGATACATTTCAGCTTTATTCAACTTTTGCAAATCAAAATCAAACTGGAGTTCATCAAACAAATACTTTGTCAACTCGGAGTCCATTATTTTTCGATTGTTCAAAAGGAGATAAACAGGATTCAATTCTTCTCTGTTTTCAACCGAAAGATCCCGTCCACTCCCAATGAAATGCTTGATAACATGCAGATCTTTGTTGAACAAACACAAATGATGAAGAGGAGTGTTTCCAACTTTATTTTGAGTGTTCCAATCAAACTTTTTTAGATCTAGCACTAGATCTAGTGTATCAATGTCAACGTGTCTGTTTTGGCACAAACAATTGAAAAAATTGTTTTTTTCGTCATCTTCAAAGTTTTCAATATCAATAACTTTTTCACCAACAAAATAATTAACAACACTTTTGATTTCTTTGTGAGATTTAACAATATGAGCAATCATTTCGCTAAATTTTGTTTCGTTTTCTTTCCCACCAAACAACTTTCTTTCTTCAATCAAAAATTTCACAAAATCAAGATCAACGCTTTTGTTTTGAAAGATATACTGGAACATTGATCCGAGATATTCATTTTTGCTATCAAAATCAATCAAATCCTCTTCAATGAATTGCTTAATAATTTCAAGGTTTTTGTTTCTGCAAAGCATATGACTTGCAGTTTCTCCGTTAAGATTGGTTGATTTGGTCTCACTTTTTTTCAATTCCCAGATGTACTTGACGATCTGCAGGTTCTCATTTTCTGAGCAAGCATAATGTAGAAGTGTGAAATTTTCCCGTCTGTCTTTTTCATATTTGTTCTCTGTTCGAACTTTGAGCTCTTCAACCAAATACTTGATCACTTCCATTCCGTTGATGTTTGTACAGGCAAATTGCAAAATGATGTAACTTTCGTTGACAGATCTTTTCATCAAACTTTTGTTTTTTTCTATCAAATGTTTTATTGTTTTCAAATCAGAAATGTATTTGAATGCTAGAAGAAATGGTGATATTCCTCTGTTATTTCTTGCTTTTATTCTTATTCCTTTCAAATCAATCAAATATTTTATTGTTTCTGTATCTTTTATCTTCTTAAAAGCAAGATGAAGAGGAGTATTTCCTTTGTTGTTTTTGAGGTTTATATCGCATTTCATTTCGATCAGTTGTTTTATTCTTTCTATTACGACATCCTCATTTCTTGAAAATAAATTATGAAGTGGATTTCTATATTTTTTATCTTTTCATTTTATTTTGAAGGAGAAATAATTTTTGGTAATGTCATATATTGGAAATAAAGAAAAATATACTTGTTATATTGGAAGTATATTATTTCTTTCATCAAATATTTTCTTCCATTTTTTTAAAAATTATCAATATACAAACCATCCAAGAATAAATAGGCCATGTTCTCAAAACTAAATTGATAATATATGATCATCATTGAATTTTGAAGTTACTGTATTTTTATTAAGTAGATATTTTTATTATTGTGGACTGGTTTTCAAGTGGATTTTATGGCAACATATAAAATCATTATAAATTCTATTTTTGGAATTTTGGAGCATGAATTTGCTAACAAAAATTTGAAATGATTTGAATGGGATTTGATACAATCTTTTCAAACACAATTTCTATGGATTATTTATAGTATTATTTCAGAGAATTCCATTTTATATATTTTTTTCTTTGATTTTTCTCAGTAACTCACACGTTGAAATTATGAATTATAATTATCTTGTTGAGAATTATTCGCAAATGGATTGATATTATCACAGAGGGATCAAAAAAGTTCCTTCAAAGGGAAGAAAAAAGAAAAAGCAAAAAATAAAAAAAAAATCAAAACAACAAAGAAAAAATTGAAAATGTCCAACATTGAATCAACACTGGATTTTGAAATAGAAAAACTTTACAGTAAAGTTTTAAAAGACCCAATGCTTATACCTTACTTCCTATTGAGCTTTGCTTATGGAGATCAGAAAGGAGAAAAAGATCTCAAAAAAATGACATCGTCGGGAAATAAAAATGAATATGGTCGTAATATCGCCAACAATCTAGAATACACAATGATAGAGATGGGAAGCAAAGATAAAGATCTCAAAGAGGTGGAGAACATGGCGAAATCTTTCCGCACCACTGTACATATTGAAAAATAATTGCTTTCGGAGAAAAGAAAAAAAAATCTGTTTATAATAAATTATTTATTTGAAATTTTAAATCATTTTAATTTTTGAGATATACACTCTTTGAATGTATTGATCACTACATATTTATTTTCTTCTTGTTTTCAAAAAAAAAAAAAATTGAAGTCTTTCAAGCTATTAAACAATGATAAAAGAAGAATTTTCCAAACAATTTGATATACCCAAACCTATCCTTATCAAATTGTTATGTTTATTGGAATTCAAAGACATCTCCTCGATCCTCCTCTCCTGCAAACAAATCTACTTTCTCTCCAAGACAGATTCGTTCTGGATGAATCTGATCTTTGAAAAAACAGAATTAAAGAGAGAAGAGGTCCATTCTCTTATGAAAAATGGTAAACTTTTAACCAAAAAAATATATATATAGATCATATCAAATGATCTATCAATATTATATCTTGATCTTATGATTGTTTTATGCTATACAAGTCCAACTTTTTTTCGCGGATATTAATTATTAGCTTACGAAATTTAAACTTTTGAACATCCTCAATTATATTAAAAATTCTATTTTTTTAGAATTTAAAGATTTTTAACTCAAGTTCCATAAAAAAAATTTATGAAATTTAATAATCGATCTAACGTTCAAACAAGAATCACATTAAAAATTTTTTATTTATATAAGATTAATCTGGAAAGATAGAATTGTTAATTTCACATCTTGAAAATAGATGCTAAGAAATTTCAGATTATTCGGGTTTTTTGATTTTTATAACCAAAAATAAACTAGTCCATTTTAATTAAAATTTTTGAAAGTCTTTTATTTATTTTTATAAAAATAAAAATAAAAATTATTTTTTTTTTAATTTCATTGATTTAAAAAATGTAACTTGATATGACCAACAAATATTTTTTCAAAATTGTTTATTATTTTTTTTTATTATTAATTTTTTTTTGATCAATAATTTTTTATTTTTTTCGATTTTTTTTTTATAATCCCTCCAATTGTTTACATTATGACAGAAAAAACATACAAAGAAATATTCATAGAAAGTTTGGTAGGATGGGACGTGCCAAGATCAGATCAAGTCTACCTGAGGTACAAAGGCCAAATAGTGACACACTCTCACAACTACAATTTAGCGTGTGTTTTCACCAAGAAAAAATTTATTTCAGGACAACACAATGTTTTGTTCACTTTTGAGTTGAATGTAAGGAGTGGTGATAATTATGCGACTGGTGTTAATGTGGATGGTGTGTACGAAAAAAATTTATCTTTTCAAACAATTTTAATTTTTTTTTTTATGCTTCATTTCTTTGATTTTATTTTTTATTAATTTCTTTTCGAAAAAAAATCTGTACCATTAATTTATTTTTGGCTTTTCACAAATTTTTTCTTTTAATCTTACACTTTATATATTTTTTTTTACACAATTTTTTTACCACATTTTTTCGAAAAAAAAGACCCAATACAGAATGGTAAATTTTGAAAAAAGTTTGTTAAAGACATCTTTAAAATTTTTTTTTATCATTAAAGGCTTCATGGAGGAAGAACAGGTTGGGGAGGGTTAATTTCATTACGAATCGAATTTTTAAAATTTTTTTTGAATTTTCTCTAGGTATAATCACGACCTGGGAACTGATCAGAGCACAGGACCCTACATCATGAAAGTCTTGGTTTCAAAGGAGCCTTCCTACTACATTTACAACAAAACAACCAAAAGGGGGGTTTATGGGAGAAGGGTGGACATTGATAAACTCATCTGTTTCCACGTCATCATTTCTTATGGTCACAATGAAATAAAATTCATTAGCACGAAGGTTCTAGATGAGGTTCCCTCGTGTGTTGATGATACTTTCATGGATACCCTTTGATTTTTAAAACATTAATTTTTAAAAAAATTAAAACTTTAAATTCTCTCATTTTTTTGTTTTAAAAAATTCATTTTAATTTTTTGTTTCTTCTCAACAATACATCTTTGTATATTCTGAATCAGTTAACCAAATAAGGATAAAAGAATGGCACCACCTATCGTGACAATGACAGAGCCAAAAAACAGAGATATTCTCTTCCACCCCTTTATTTCCTTGTAGTAAAAAAGTCCCCACATTCCACTAATGATGAGTTGTACCTGTACCAAAGGAAACCCAATTGTATTTCCCTTTTTAAAAATGAAAAAAATAGATTTTATCTCAAATAAAAAAATTTGAAGATTTTACGAGGTAAAGAGTGGCATAAGTTGCACAAAAATTTCCAACTAAACAAAATAAAATAAACGAAATTTTCAATTTTTTTTTATAGCTTACTTGTCCACATAAATCCTGTTTTTTTTTGAAATTGTTTGCATTAAACAAAAAAAAAAAAAAAAAAAGATAAACCTGTTGATAAACCAGGAATGCAAGTGACTCTGAAATGAAACGGCGGGAATTTTTTGCCCATGAAAAATAACACAACAAAAACAACCAGATCCATGAAGAGAACGATCACCATTATTCCTATCGCAAAAGAAATCAAAAATTGAATTCCATGTGCTTCCTATAAATTAAATTAAATTAATTTGTTTTTTTCATTATTATTTTTTTATTTTATTTTTTGTTTTTTATTTTATTTTTTATTTTTTATTTTTTTTTTACTTTTGGAGCATAAGACAATGGTACCAAAAAACTTCCGTTCAAAAATCCGTTTGCGAAAGCGAGAAGAATCCCAATTTTAAACCTTTTTTCTGAGAAAACGGAAATTCAAACAAAAAGAAAAAAAAAAACAAAATTGTTCTGAAGAACTTGAAAAAATAAAAATTAAAAAAAAAACAAAAAAAATTAAGAAAAAATTTTTTTAAAAGAAAAATTACTTCTGTGAATAACGTTATGATCTGTGTCTATTTCATTTTGGTTGATTCTTTCATATTCTCCTTTGGTAGGTTCAATCATATCATTGGTGTTAGGAGAAAGGGCTTTGAAAAGAATTTTTTTAAAATTTTTTTTAATCTTTTTAATTTTTTGAATTTTTTTTTTAATTTTTTTAATCTGAAATTTAAATTTAATATTTTTTAAACTTTTTATTAATTTTTTACTAATTTTTAACTTTTTTTTTTAATTCATAATTTTTTAATTCATAATTTTTTCAATTTATAATTTTGTTTCACCCACACCCGCAATCCCGGAACACAGCAGGAACAATGCCAAAAAAGATAAATAGATATTTTTCACATTTTCCTTCAATACGATCCACCCTTATCGTTTCGAAACAAAAAAATTGTGAAACAAAAAAAAATAAAAAATTTTAAAAGATATTCAAAAAATATTTTAAAAAATATTCAAAAATATTTTAAAAAAATCTTTAAAAATATTTACCCCACAAAAAACTTTCACTTTTTATTTAGTTTATTGTTATTTTCATTGTTTTTTACCTTACAACCATACCTGTGCCACTCCAAATTGCTTAAATAGAAAAAAAATTTTTTAGAACTGATTTGAATGTTGAAAATCTTTTATTTATTTTTTTAATCACCCTGTGATACTCCTAGTCCGGTATATCTAATCGCAGCAATTGCCATGGTTCCTCCTGTAAAAATTTACGAGAAAAAATTTTCAAAAATTGGCGCGATTTAATTGGGATAAATGAGATTTTTATTTAAAAGTTTCAAAAAAATCGTGAATTCTTAAATTTCATGAAATTTTCATTCGTTTAAAAAAGTTACACAATAACTTTAAAATATATCCAAATGATTTTCTTAAAAAAAAAATTTTTTAGGGTCAACTCAACATTAACATATCTTTATTTGGAAGTGAATGGTTTTTTTTTTGTTTTAATTTCGATGATATTCTTGGTTTTTACTGTTTATCAATTTTATAAAAAAATTTTACCAGATACAAAAATAGATGCAGAAATGAATCCTATTCATATTCTTCATTAATACTTAAATTACTATATTGTAAATTTGATATATTCTCACCCCAATATGTGAAGGTGAATTTGTTGTAGCTGAGAATCAACCATGATACGATGAATACGGCTGTGGATTTGTAATTCATGTAGATCCATGGATGCACATCTGCCTTCTGTATTGCAGGTGTTTTTATAGGCACTCCTATTTTCCCCGAATGAATGATTATTGAAATAGAATCTTATATACTCACCAAATGATCCATATGCAACTATAAAAATTGAATATATTTAGTTTATTGGTCAATTGAAAAGAATATTATCATTTAAACAATTTCATTATAATGATTCAATTGAAATGAGTAAAAAATGATCATATAATTTGATAATTGGATCAATTTATAACTCAACTAATGAAACTAATATTATTGATCACAAATTATCATAATATCATTTATTGAAAATAAATAACTTATGGATCCAGTTACTGCAAAAAATCCATATAATGTTTCTTTGTTTTCTGCCAAAAGTTGGATCATTTTGATTTTTTTTTTTTTATATACTCCAACATTAATGTTGAATTGAAAAAAATGACCGCCAAAATTTAAGAATGATAAAGATTTTGGTCCACCTTGACAAATTTAAAAAAAAAAAATATAAAAAAAATTTTAAAATCATTTATCGTCATAATATGCAAACAAAAAAAGGGATTCATCAAAATCGAAAAAGATCGAAAAAGAGTGCTATAAATCATCTTTGTTTTTTTGTTTTTTGTTTTCCTTCTTTTCTTTCTTTTCTTTCTTTTGGTTAGGATCTTTGGGAGGTCTGTGCTCGGAAGGTTTCTTAAGCCAAACAAGTTTCGCTTTTTCGAAATCTGTGCTTTTCCATGTTGTACCTTCAAATTCAATGAGAGCGCATCCCGTGGTTGGAAATCCTGATAAATCTTTGGTGTCTATTTCCAACGTGTCTTCTTTGCAGTTGGATCGCTTCTTTTCAAAGATTTCGAGGATATTCAATATAATGTTGCATTCTGGATTGTGACTCGTCAAAAAGATCAGATCATCTTTATCATTTTGTTCTTTTATCACTTCCAATACATCTGAATATCCTATTATCGAAACAATGAAAATTTATTAGTAAATTTTTTGTTGAAGTGATCGATAATAGGATCGATATTAATCACACATATGATAATTTGATTAATTTAGTATCTTTTATTTTGTTGAGATATATGGTGAAGATCTCAAAAAAAATGTTGAATATTTAATTCCAAATTGGATCTATGAAGATATGAAATTTACAAAATAAGAGGGATATTAATTTGAATATATAATATATTTTATCAATTAAAGTTCATGAATTTAAATTACCTTTGAAATATAACTTTTTGCTATTCTCTATTTCTTTATTATAGCCCACTATTTTCGATATTATTTTTGCTGTTTTGAAGGCCCGGAGCGCATGGGATGATATAATTTTATCTGGAACCAACTTCTCATTTTTCAATACATTGCCCATTATCTTGCTATCATTGACTCCCCTCTTCTTTTTCAATGGTCTTTCCCAATCCTTCAATTCATCGAATTTCCAGGAGCTCTTTGCATGTCTATTTAATTAATTCGTATAAAAATCATTGGGAATAATATTTAATACTACAACAAACCTTATCAACACTATTCTCTTTTTCTTATTTTCCATCAAGCAATTTATATTTTATTTTTTTATTTTTAATTTTGAGTTTCCTTGATCAGTGAGACTTTTTTTTTTTTTTATTTTTAGTTGAAAATGATTTGAAAAAAATGAATTCACATTGAGGAAAATGTCTTGAATCAAAATTGAAAAGAAACTAAAAAGAAAATTGTTTTTTGGGAAGATAGGGATGAGATCAAATAAGGGAACCCATTTTGATTCTTAATTTTAAAGATTACAAAGTAAATATGTAAAGAAATAAGTTAAATGATTTAATAGTAAAAAAAAATTAAGGAAATAATATTGTTAAGATGAGAAGATTAGACGTAGTCCCTCTTGTAAGTTCCGATAGCAGAAGGCAACTCGAATTCTTCATCTTTGCGCTTCTCGAGCCAGTCAACTTTCTTTACAATTTCATGGAGAACTGAAAGAAAAAAATAATGTTAAAAAAAAATCAAAAATAAAAAAATAATAAATAAAAAATAAAAAAATAAAATAATTAAAAAAAAAAATTTATTTCACCTTTGACTTTTTCGAGTTGAGAGTAGTGAACGTTCCAAGTGATGGCTTGTTCAGCAGTTTGCAAAAATTCTCTGCGTGGATGGTCCTCTGGGATGACAAATCTTCCTAAGTTGGGAGTAGCCAATTTGACAGGATCTTCAGATTGCTTCAAAAAATAAAAAAATTAAAAAAAAAAAATAAAAAATAAATAAAATGACATAAAATAAAAAAATAAAAAATAAAAAATAAAAAATAAAAAATAAAAAATAAAAAAAAAGTAATTTTTTTAAATTACTTGTCTGAGCTCCTCTTTAATGACATGCCAGTTAGGTTTAGAAGGGGAGGAGGTTTGCTCAGAAATAGGTAAGACGTTGGTTCTTCTTGCCAAAATCTTCTTGAAGAATTCTCTGTTTTTGGATCTCTGCAAAAAAAAAAAAAAATAAAATAAAATAAAATAAAAACAATTTTAAAAAATATTTAAAAAATGCAAAAAAACAAAAAAAAAATTTACAAAAAGAAAAAAAAATAAAAAAAAACTAACCTTTTTGACTCTGCGACCAACATAAGCATTGACGACGTCTTCATATTCGAAGATTGTTTTTGGGAGATCCTTCCAGAACATTTGGGTACCGGTGAGGAGATTGTCGACGTATTCGGTGTGAGCCTCAACATACTTTAAAAAAATTGTTAATAAAAAATAATAATAAATAATAAATAATAAATAATAAATAATAAATAATAAATAATAAATAATAAAATAAAGTATAATAATGACATAAAAAATAAAAAATAAAAAATAAAAAATAAAAAAAACAAAAAATAAAAAAATAATAAATAATAAAAATAAAATAAAATAAAATTTTTTTACTTTTCCGTCGATGATCATAGCACCATTGAAGAGCTCGCTCTCTGGTGACTCTTCTTCTCTTCTACTGCCGAAGCTTGGTCTTTGGCTGAAGACCTCTCTGACATCGATTCCTTCTTCCAACAATTCTAAAAAAAAAAATTTAAAAAAAATAAAAAGTAATAAACAGAAATTAAGAATAATAAATAAAAATTAAGAAAAATATAATTAAAAAATTAAAAAATGTTGATGATATTTTTTTACCATTAATTTCATCTTCGTTGAGTCCGGTGCTTTCTTGTTGTTGAGAGGCTCTTTCGTTGACGAATCTCATGTTCTCAATGTCGCTTTCGCTCAAAATGTCGGAAGTCTCATAACCACCTATCAAAAAAAAAAAATTTCATAAATTTGAGATGTCATAATCAATAAAATTAAATATTGAAATAAAAATGAAAATCAAAAAAAAAATTTATTTCAAATAAATAAAGGTATCAAAAGATAAAAATGAGACAAAAATAAAAAAATGAGACAAAAATAAAAATAAAAAAATGATAAATATAAAAAAAAAATAAAAAAAATAAAAATTTAAAATAATAAAATAAAGGGTGGCTTACTTGAAGCAGAATCAAAGTCAGTTCCAGTTGCAAAAGGATCCCTGACGTCCTCTTCAGGCTCGAAGCTGTGAACTCTGGAGCCATTGATGATGATATTCTCGTAGGCGGTAGGCAAAGGCTTGCGAGGGTAAGGAGCGAACCTGTTGTTGGAAAACTTGGAGTTGTCGGTGACCTCGCTAGGGGACATTCTGTCTGGGATAGGTTCGCCGGTTGGTTCTGTTGGGTCGACTTCTGTTTCAAGCTGTGGAGAAAAAAAAATTTGATTAAAATGTAAATAAAAAATTTAATTTAAATGATCAACAAAATTTTTTAAAAAAAAAAATTTTGAAAATAAAAAACAACTATTGAGAAAATGTATCCAAATTTTAAAACAAATTCCAAACAAAAAAAAAAAAATGATTTCATAAAAATTAAAGTAAATTCAAAATTGAAAAAATTGACAAATAAACAAAAATTTCAAAAAAAAATTATAAAAATTAACAACAAAATTATTTTTGAAAAAAAAAAAGAAAGAATAAGCCTTACATCTTCTCCTTGTACTTCTTCTTGTCTTTCCTCGAGTGGTTCTTCAACTCTGATAGCTTGGACTTCTTCAATGAGAGGGACCCCGCTGAATTGGGTTCTATAAACATATTTGGACTTTTCTTGCTCAGGGTTCTCTCTGTAGCTGTTGATTCTGTCGATGAAGGAGTATTGTTTTCCGGTACGGGAGTCGACAAAGTATTGGGAAGCTTTAGCATTTTTGAGAAACTAAAAGAAAAAATGTGTTTGAAAATAAAAACAAAAGATCTTGCAATAATGTTAGAGTTTAAAAAAAATTGTTTAAAAAAATTGTGTTCCAAAAAAACAAGAATGTGAAAAAACAAAGTGAAAATAAATTAAAAAAAAAAAAATCAATTGAAGAAATAAAGAATCCTTGAAGATCAAAAAAAAAAATTTTACGTGGTTGTAGATGTGATCTTCATCACTGATGGTCATCTTTGCGTTGCTGCCGTGTTTTTTGTAAGATTTTCTGTCCATGATTTGTTTGGTGATGATCCACTTGTAGAATTGGATTGGATCTTCTGGGTGAACCTCGTCTGGGGACAAAAGTTGAGTGGAAGGAGTCTCTGCGTATTCTGGGGAGCTATCTGAGTCGAATCTATTTGTTTTTGAATAAAAAAAGAGATAAATGATTAAAATAATTCTCGAATGATGAAATATATCAAATTTATAAATGAAGATTCAATATGATGTGATATTCATGATATTCAATGTATTTAAAGGATAATAGAAATTTTATTAAAATTCATGTATTTACCTCTCATCTTCTGAATACAAATCCATTTCATTATTATTATCCTCTTCGAACAATCTGAAATTCTTATCCTCGATAGCCCATCTCTTGAGCACATCTTTATCGCTGACTCCAATCAAATCTTCAGAGGAGGAGGAAGAGGAGGAAGAGACATCATCGCTGGAGGAAGAGGAAGAGGAAGAGGAAGAGGAGGAAAGATCTTGGAGCCCCTTGGGAATGTTGATATTAGGATTGATGGGGTATTCATCCTCTGAAGAATAATTGAATTTTTGTTCGATTCTTCTTTTCCTTTTCTCCTTTTCTTCTGTATTTTCTGTAATTTTTTTTAAATGAAGAGGAATGTGAGTTTTTAAGAAGATATAATTAAGTTTATAGTTAATAATTGAGATGATAAAAGAATATATGCAAAGAGATAAAGCAAAAATGATAATTATATAATGATGATCATAGTATAAATTTCATGGTTATATCCTCTTTAAAAATAATATGAAAGTGTATAATTATTTATCATTACCCAATTCTTCTTCATCAGGTTTTTCTTGTTCACCCATGCTCTTTTTCTGTTGCATTTCTCTATATTTGGATGCGAGCATGTCAGATTTGGTTCTGAAATCAGAATAAGTAGTTTGATTCTCCTTGAGAAGCTCTTGAGGGGTATCAGGGATCAAATTCTTAGGCCCATCATTCTTTTCGCCTTGTCTCCATATCCATGGTGTCTTAGTTTGTTGTTGATTTCTCGGATCCTTCTTCATGATAGACAACAAACCACTGCCCAAAGAAGGTGATTTTTGTATAGGTTTATCCATTGGTTTGGGTTGTCTGGATTGTGTTTTTATAGGTTGATTATTATTTTCCTCCCTATTCTGCTTTATTTCTATTCTGGGCAATAATTTTTTAATGGGAATATTCTTTTTCTCATCTTTATTTATGTTGCTATCATTGCTGTTATCATTATTATTATTTTCATTGCTATAATATCTTTTAACAAAAAAGGTCTTATAATTGTCACTGTTGGTATATAAAACATTAAAGGCAGAGGATTTCTTCTCTTCAAAGAATGATTTTCTAAATGAAACAAAATTTTTCTTATTTATTTTCATCATTTTTGAGAGAAATCAATTTTGATCTATTTTTTTTTATATTTATTGTTGTAAAAAATTCTTTCAATCATGATCGATCATGATGACTATTTGATTGTATACAATAAAACATCAAAAATTATTTCAAAAGATTTTAATTAATCAACAAAAGGATGAATATAAAAAAAATCGATATCAGATCGAATTTATTTGTTGCTTGGATCTTTGGTAGTACGAAGATATGGCTTGATGATTTTGAAATCACCAAACAATTCCTTTGCCTTTTCATTGTTGATGCTTGGTGCAATGATGACCTTTTGAAAAAAATGTTAAATTAATTGAATGAATTTGAATAAAAATAGAGGGGTTACATCATCTCCTTTCTTCCAGTTACTTGGGGTGGTCAATCCCTTACCAGTAGTCAATTGCAAGGAATCCAATACTCTGACGATTTCATCAAAGTTACGTCCACAAGATGCAGGGTACTATAAGTGATAAAAGATAGTATTAATATCAAAAAAAATCAAGAAAAAAAAAAAGAGATTACAACTGATAGATTTTATGGACAAAGATTTGTTAGTTTTTAAAAAAATTATATTGAAAAGAAGGGCTTTATTTACTGAGGATGAGACGAATCTTTTTCAATGGATCAATGATGAAGACACAACGTACAGTCAATGGGATTGTTGGTTGTTCATTGGTGTCATCGAGCTCTCCGATCATACCATAGAGCTTGGAGATTTCTCTTTTTGGATCAGCGATGATAGGATAATTGACGGTGGTTGAATTCACTTCTTCAATATCTTTTTGCCTTTATTAATGAAAGTATGTTCAAGATATAGTTAAATGGAATGAATTTAAGAAATTTTACCATCTAGAAGGAAAAGGGTTTTGAAAATTCAAAAAAAATTTTTTTTTATTTTTTACTCGTGATGGGATTGGACATCATCCACGGATAATCCAATGACCTTTGTATTTCTGCTTTCCCATTCTTTATGATATTTTGCAAGTGATCCTAATTCGGTTCTATTTCATTTTTATAAAGAAAAAAGTTAATTTATAAACATCATAATGCTTGTGAACAAAAATAATTTACGTGCATACTGGTGTATTATCTGCAAAAGATACATGAAATGATAATATGGATCAAAATAAATAATAAATCTCAAAAGAAAATTCTTTACCAGCTAATTATTTAATTATCGAAATGTTGATTAGGGATCCAAAAATATTAACAAGAAAAAATTTTGCCTGGATGAGATACCAAAATTCCCCATGAAGTTCCAAGCCTGTTATTTATTAAATAAATGGAACTTATTCCAAAACCAGAGCATATTTTCTGAAATTATTTTACCATTCATGGAAATCAAGTTTTCCCTTGGTAGTTTCTGCAACAAAGTTTGGAGCAACATCACCTAATCTAAGAGTAGTCATTTTTTCTTTCAATTTTTTATTTTTTATTTTTAATTAAATATTAATTTACTAATAATTGCAAATTTACTTGCATCCCTCACGTGTGGATAATAGTATCCATTTAATTGTCAGACTTGATAAACTTGACTAATAGAGATTCACAAATTAGTTCATATTGAATTGAATATTATGTATTTTTAATTTGTATTTGATATTTTCCTCTTTTGTTTTGCAATTGATTTGTTTTTGACGTCATTTTAAACTTAAATTTTTAACTGTAAAATTTCAATTGAGTAATCAACAAAAAATAAAATTAGCACATTAAATGGGTTTAATTAAAAAAAAATTAAAGTTTTTCAAACACATAAAATGAAAAATCCCTCAACAGATTTTAGTTTTGATAATTCCTTGGATAATTTCAACTCATCATATAACACAAATTCATATGATAGTGAATACTCAGATAGTCTGGGATATTCGAAATCATTCATACCTATCAAAACAAAATGTAAGATATATAAATTTAAACCAAACCGTAATTAATAAATTGATAAATTACATAGCTACAACCAACTTGAAGGAATCCCTCGAAATGAATAACAAAAAAAGATATTTCGAATTGTTAGTATGTGAAAACTTATGGATGAGATCAAAAAGAGATATGAAGACATTCAGAGAAGAATTGTTGAAAATCAAAAATCACAATCTTTTGCCTGAATTTCCAGATGAAATATTGGAATATAGTGATAAAGATCTCAAAGGTGAGATTTGCAGATTACATATACGAAATAAAATATTTTATGCATATTAACTTTTTTCAAAAGAATATATCAAGAAATATTTCATCATTGGATCACCATCTCCCATCATCAATAAACAAGATGAACAACATTACCAGATAGAGGATGATAATTCTCTGGATGATCTGTTCGAGAGAAATGATCAAAATAAGCAAATAACCACTCTCTACAAAGAAAGATTGAATTTTGATATTCTGCCATTTAAAGTATCCTTCCCAAGGTATATTAAAAAAAAACTCAATTTGATTGAAATCAAAAACAAAATAATGCCAATATATTTTGGTTTATTTAAAGTTATATTCAGCAAAATTTTAATTTTAATTTATAAAAAAATATAATAATTTTCCTCTCATATAAACCTAAATTCAACATAAAGCAATTTTTATTCGATTTGATTATTTTAATTTTTACTCCCTCATTCTCCTTGTCACTAGATATCAGCTCGATTTCGTAGAATTATGCAAAATTGGCAGCGGTGGATTCGCAAATGTGTATAAAGCAAAACATATATTAGACGAAAGGTGATTAATTTTATAAAATAAATTTTTTTTTGTTCATTTATTCCCCCTTTCATTGATTCACTTAACTTAATTTCTCCGAATTATAATTTATCATTCCATTTTATAATAATAAATAATTAATCCTTCATTCATTCTTTCGGGAACCGATACAGATTGTATGCAATCAAAAAAATATTTTTCTTGGAAAAGTTTTTGCCCTCCCTCAACAAGGTTGTGAGAGAAGTGAAAACTCTGGCAAAGTTAAATCACAAAAGAATTGTAAATCTTTTTTTTTTTCTCATAAATCAATCTCACCTTAATATTTTTTTTTCTTTTCTCAAAATTTTTTTTTTTTTTTCTAGGTAAGATATTATAATGCGTGGATCGAAAAGATCGAAGATGTCAACCAGTTTCCCGAAGAAAATGTCATTGTAGAAGAAAATTCTGAAAATTTGGAAAGTGACACAAGTGGATCAATGTTTGGTAATTAACATTTGATTTCAAGGCATCTTATTAATCTTCAATTAAGATTAAATTTCTTAATTTTTTATTTTTTATTTTTTTATTTTTTTATTTTATTTTTATTTTATTTCATATTTGTTTATGTTTTTTATTTTTTATTTTTTATTTTTTATTTTTTATTTTTTATTTCTTATTTTTTATTTTTTATTTTTTATTTTTTATTTTTTATTTTTTTATTTTTTATTCTTTGTGATATTATTTTTTATTTTTTCTTATTTTCTTTTAAATTTTTTTTAATTTTAAAATTCATTGATTCTGGAATAGATACACCAAAAGCAATCATGAAGTACAACGGGAAGAACCAAAGAAACTTTAAAAATTCCAGGTCCGACACCCAAAAAACAAAGTATCTCTACGTCTTGTACATCCAGATGGAGATGTGCGACAACTCCCTGAGAAATTGGCTCGACGAGAGAAAGGAGATCAACGAAGCTAAGAACTTGGACCTCATGAATCAATTGTTGGCTGCTGTGGATCACATCCATGAAAACAATATCATGCACAGAGATTTGAAGGTGAAACAAGTTTTTTGTTTATTTTTTTGTTTTTATTTTGTTTTTTGTTTTGTTTTTTTTTGTTTTTAGTTTGTTTTTGTTGTTTTTGTTTTTTTTTTTTTGTTTTTATTTTATTTTATTTTTTTTTGTTTTTGTTTTTGTTTTATTTTGTTTTATTTTATTTTGTTTTGTTTTTGTTTTTGTTTATTTTGTTTTGTTTTTTGTTTTGTTTTTTATTTTTTTTTGTTTTTGTTTTGTTTTGTTTTGTTTTGTTTTTGTTTTGTTTTTGTTTTGTTTTGTTTTGTTTTGTTTTGTTTTGTTTTGTTTTTGTTTTTGTTTTTGTTTTTTGTTTTTTTTTTGTTTTTGTTTTTTTGTTTTTTTATTTTTTATTTTTTTTTTTGTTTTTGTTTTTGTCTTGTTCTAACATTTTTTTTGTTCGAACGAATTTTTTTTTTGTTTCTTTTGTTTCTATTTTTTTGTTTGTTTTATTTCTGTTTTTGTTTTGTTTTTATTTTATTTTGTTTTTTAATTTTAGTTTTGTTCTTTACCAATTTTTTTAAGAATCATAAAACGCAAAACACAATATTTCAACTTAAAATAAAATTAAATAAATCTGTTTTTCCAATCATTTCCCCAAATATTTTATTTCAAATCATTTTTTCAAAAAGCTTTTTTTCTAATCATTTTTTCTAATCATTTTTTGTTTTCGTTTTTGAAAAATAGCCATCCAACTGCTTCATCCAATTCAGATCGCCCAAAAACGATCCAAGTTCGCACTCCAACAACAGCAACACCAACTCGACCTCGCCCAACAACTCGACCTCCTCCTCCTCCCTCGACACCTCGCCCTCCTTCCCCTTCTACTCCACCTCGCCGCTCCACTTCTCGGGCTCAATTCCGCCACCCAACACCAACCCGAACCTCCAAAAAATCGAGATCAAGATCGGAGATTTCGGTTTGAGCAAGGAGATCTTGGACCACAACCAGCACCTCGTCACTTCTTTGGACGGTTTCGACGTCGAGAGGAGTTTCCGCGACTTGCACATGCTCAATCTTTCCAGGGACCCCACTTCTCAGGAGGATTTCAACAACGAGGATCTGGAGCACACTTCCAATTTGGGCACTGAGGTAACAACAAAAAATTGAAAACAACAATCAAATCATTTTTTTTTTTTTCCCCCAATTTTATTTATGAAATGTTTTTTTTATTTTAAATTGTTTATTAAAAATTATTTAATTTTTTTTACCCATCAAAATTTGCTTTCGTATTATTTTTATTTTTTATTTTTCGTATTATTTTTTTTTATTTTTATTTTTTTATTTTTTATTTTATCTTTTATTTTTTATTTTATTTATTTATTTTTTATTTTTTATTTTTTATTTTTTGTTGTTTATTTTTTATTTTTTTACTTTTATTTTATTTATTTTTTATTTTTTATTTTATTTTTTATCTTTTATTTTTTATTTTATTTATTTATTTTTTATTTTTTATTTTTTATCTTTTATTTTTTATTTTTTATTTTTTATTTTTTTTTTATTTTTTAATTTTAGTGTTACATCGCCCCAGAACTTTCCAGCCAATCCTACGGCCAAAAGTCAGACGTGTACTCATTAGGCATCATTTTCTTCGAGCTCTACAACATCTTCAGCACCAAAATGGACCGCAACATCAAAATCAAGAATCTCTCCAAGAGAATATTGCCCACCGAGATGCTCGAGAAGTACCCTCGTGCTTCTGCCATCATTTTGTCCATGATTTCTTTTGATCCCAAGGACAGGAAGTCTGTCTCTGAAATTTTTGAGTATTTTTTTTTTTTTTATTTTACATTTTTAATATTTTATTTTAATTTGTTTTATTTTTTGGAATTTTATTTTTAAATAATTTTTTTTTTATTTTATTTTTTAAAATATTTTATTTTTTATTATTTTTATTTTTTATTTTTTTTTGTCAAAAAGTTTTAAAATTATAATATTCATTCATTTAACATTTCATTTTTTAAATTATTTTTTTTGTATTTTGTTTAATTTTATTTTTTGTTATAAAAATTTTTTTAGTGACGAACTTTTCAAAAAGAAAGATTCTTTGGACGACAAAAACATCATTCTGATGCAAACCACCACCATCAAGAACCTCTCCCTCCAAAACCTCGAGCTCGAAAGCAAGGTGCTCAAGCTCAAGAACAAGATAAGAGAACTCAAGAAACAAAACAGCCTCAACAGCAGCTTCAGCAACAGTAACAGTGCCAGTAACAGCACTAACAACAGCCCTCTTCAAACTAACAAATGACGGATGATGATCGAAATGATTTTTTTTTTTTAATATTAATTTTCTTCTTCTCCTTCTTGATTCTTTTTGTTTATTCTTGTTTGATATTTAATTTTCTTATTGGGATTTTTCTTTTTTCTTTTTTAATTGGAGACATCTTCAATTATAAAAAAAAAAGAAAAGTTTCAAAATTTTTTTTTTTTGTGGCATTTTGTTTAATTAAACACTTTTTCTCACAATTTTTTAACTTTATGTTTGAGATTTTTAATGAAAATTAAAAAAATTTAGTAAGAAAAAATTTGAGCATATAATGGATCGATGAAAACAAAAAGACCAGTAGTTCTCAAAGTTTGGGCAGATCTGTAATAAGTGGTGTTTCTACAACAAAAAAAAAAAATAAAAAAAATTTGAAAATAAAATTTTTTAATATTTACGACAAGAGATCTGTAACGGGGATGGTATCATTTCCATTCCTGGATTCTGCGTTGGAAAGGACGATGCTTCCAGAGCCTTTGGAATGAAATTTAATTAATAAAAATAAAATAAAAATAAAAATAAATAAAATGAAATAACCTTGTTGGTTTGTGTAGTTGATGATACAAAGTCTGTTTTTGTTTTGGTATTGCCATCTGTATGCGATAAGATTACCACTAAATAAATAAATTGAAATAAAAAATATTCATTTTATTTTGTTAAAAAAAATTAAAAAAATTAAAAAAATTGAAAATTTTTTAGTGTTATAAATTTTTTTTATACGCTTGGCTGGAATTTTCAACATTGAGGTAGATCCATTCACCTTTCAACATGACATCTTCACTGATGATAGGATAAAATATTTTGTAAAAGTCCTGGCATCCTGTTTGGATTTGTGCGCTGGCTTCTCTTCTTAATTGGACCATGATTTGGGGCTTGACTATTGTTGAAAATTAAATTGAAAAATTAAACATAAAAAATAAAAATAAAAAAAATAAAGATCAATTAAAAATAAATTCATTAATTAAAAAATAAAATAAATTAATAAAATTAAAATGAAATTAAAATTGAATGAAAACAAAAAAATAAAAATCTATTTACCTCCCCATTCTTCCCACATCCAAACAAATCTCAAGCCAGGCAGAGTGAATGATCTTATGTTTGTTTTAAAGTTTCAATTAAAAGTTGATTTTTTAAAATATTTTCTTACACCAATGCAGCAGCATCTGCTCTTTGCCATGAGCCAAAATAGTCAGCAGCTCTTGGTTGGTCCTTTTTAAATAAAAATAATTAGAATAAAAAAACAAAAATTAAAAAACAAAAATTTTAAAAAAAAAAATTAATTTTAAAAATAAAAATTTAAATAAAATAAAATATAAATAAAATATAAATATGTTATCAAATTTAAAGTAAAAATAAAAAAATGAAATTTAAAAATTGAAAATTAAAAAATAATAATAAAAATGTGAAATAATGAATAATGAATAACTTTTAAATAATAAAATATCATAAAATTAAAATGAAATAAAAATAATAAAAATGTAAAATAATGAATAAATTTTTTAAAATAAATAAAAAATTTAATTTTTTTACGTGGTTAGACACAAAATGAGCAGAATGCTGGATGAAACCGATGGAGTTGGAAGAGATCCACTTTTAGAATAAATGCAAAATTTTAAAAATTATTAAAAAAATTATAACAAAAAAATTAAAAATTAAAAATTAAAAATTAAAAATTAAAAATTAAAAATTAAAAAATTTAAAAAAATTAAAAATAAAATTCAGGGATACTTGTCTAATAGAGTCCATATTTCCATTTCCCAGCCTGTCATAAAGTTGTTTGTCATAGGTGTAATCAAATCCCACTGATTGCATGTTAGGCTGCCAAGGAGAGTAAACTATAAAATATTTATTTTAAAAAATGACAAAAAATAAATTAAAAATAATTAAAATTAAAAATATTTTTTGAAATTTATAAAAAAAATTAAAAATAATTAAAATTAAAAATAATTAAAATAAAAAAATATTTTTTGAAATTTATAATTATTTTT
>JAMYWO010000140.1:76913-88774 GCA_024220525.1 Cochliopodium minus
TTTATTTTTTTATTTTTTATTTTTTATTTTTTATTTTTTATTTTTTATTTTTTTTATTTTTATATTTTTATATTTTTTTATTTTTTATTTTTTTAATCTTTTTATTTTTTTTTTTACCGAGATTGTTTATCAAATTTTGATATATTTGCTTTTTTTGAATAACTGAAATAAGGTTGATGCGAAGAACAATCTTCTTTTTGGGGTGAAACAAACTATCAATGGACTTCAAAAATTTGTCCGGGTTTGCAGATTGATCGGTCAAGTAGAGGGCAACAAGAATTTTTTTTTCATCAGCTCGTATTTTTGTTGGCGGAGATTTCTTTTTGAAGGGTGGCGTAATGGATTTGGTTGATGGGAAAAAGTTTTGAAGACTTCTCAGAAAAGCTTTGGCGTTACCATTTGGAGGACCGTGCCTAAAAAGAAAAAAAAATAAAAGGATAAATTGAATTAAATAAATAATTAATAAAATAAAAAAATTAAAAAGAAAAAATTAAAAAATTAAAGAAAAAATTAAATTTATTATTAAAATTAATAAAAAATTAAAAATTAAAAATTTAAAAGAATAAAATATTTTTTTAAACCCATGCACAATGAGAGGATATGAAACATAGTTATTGTTGATCGTATTGTCGTACAAAGCGGATTTGAACTTGTAAACTCCGTTTTTGTTTGTGATCGAGTAAAAATTGTTCATATTCTCCATTCCAAAAAGAGATGCGAACATGACATTTCTATAATCTAGATATATGTTGTACTTTTTTAACAAAAATGCCTTACTTTGATAATTAAAATTAATTTAAAGAATTTTCAAAAATTTAATTAGATTCAAAAAAAAATAATGAATTAAAATTAATTTAAAGATTTTATATATTCAAAAAATTCAATTTGATTCAGAAAAAAAATAAAAAATTAAAAATTTAAAATAGAAAAAAGTTTGCCTATAGAAAAGCTGGTCATCATATTGCGGAATTATTGCTTTTTCTTCAGATTGATAGAGATGAAGCAAAGTTTTGGCCGATCCGAAGAAAACGCCCGAATTGAGGTATCTGAATACTTCTGTTGGGCTGGATGGGTATTCTATTCAAAATAAATAAATCAATTTTTGCGTTTAAAAGGAGTTATAAAATAAATGATAAAAGTTGTAAAAAATATTGAATTAAATTCATTTCAATTAATATCAATAATACAGCAAATGATTTTTTAAATCCATTATTGGCAGATGAGATCATATACATTTCTTCCTTCTCACGAATATTTTTTTTTTTTTTACCATTTTCCAAATTTGGATCAGGGAAGCATGCAATCTCTGCCATGAAGACAATGGAATCCTTTGGGAAGGATGATTCGTGGATCCTCTCGAGATAGTTGAGATCGTTGACCACCAAGACATCGAAAGCATCAGTGAATTGGATCTTGAGCTCATCGAATTTGGATGAGGGTAATCCCAAAGGCTCTGCCTTATTCGATTGGATATATTCAAGGAGGTCCCTCATCAAGATCAATTTATCGCCGAATCCCCTCCATTCATGCCCCAATCCTACAATGATGAAGGGAAAATCATATGCAGCGATGGATTGGATCAACAATTGCAAATCAGTGTTCAATCTGGTGGAGATGATCACGCTGATTACGCTGTCATCTTCCCCCAGCTCGATTTTATTGAGTTTCTGAGCCAAATCGAGATATCTTGGAAGATCACTGCAATTGGAGGGGAGCAAATGATCACCAAAATTGCTGATCCAAGAAATATCATCACAAACACAAAAAATAATAGAAATGAAAATGAGAAAGAAACACAATCTCATTTTTTATTTTAATAATTCTTTAATATTTAATGATCAAAGATTGATGAAAGATTTTCATTCCAAAAAATCAGATTTTTATTGATTAATCTCAGGTTCCTTTTTTTTCGAACAACAGAAATAATAATATTGAATTAAAAGATGTAAAGTTCAATTTTAATTTTATCTTTGCTTATTTATATTTTTTGAGAAACTTTTTGAAACTAATCCCATATTTTTTGAGTAACTGTGTTTTAAGTCCTTCTCCAACTTTATCTTGATCAATATTTTCTAAGTTGCATTTCTTTTCGATCATATATTCAATAGAATCCAAATCACAATTTCTATTTTCAACGATATAAGAGATAGGTGTTTTATTATTATTGTTTATGGAATTTAAATCAGATTTTTTTTCAATCAAATATTTAATGATGTTGAAAGGTACCGATTTGTTTTTACATGCATGAAGAAGGGCATGATTTTTAAAATTATTTTTTGAATTAATGTCTGCTTTGTTTTCAACCAAAAACATCAAAATTTCAAGTGTTGATTGGTTATTAGAGTATTCACAAACACAATGAATAGGAGATATATTTGAGCGATTTTTGTAATTAATGTCTGCTTTTTTTTCAAACAAAAATCTAATCATTTCGATATTTGAATTAAAGTTGAAACAATAATAGAAGAATATTTCGTCATAATTTTCATTTTCATTTTTGTATTTCAAAAAATATTTCAAGTGTTCTTCTCTCAAATTTCCATTCTTGAATAAACAGTGAAGGGGAGAATATCCGCTCACATTTTTTTGGTTTATGTCGCCTTTATTTTTAATCAAAAAATCAACAACATCTATTGAACTTTTAGATTTTGATAAACAAAATGTATGAAAAGGAGTTTCGTCATTGGTATTCACCAAATCAAAATCTACTTTGTTTTCAAACAAAAAATCCAATATTTCAATTGTAACTCGCTTATTACTTAAAGCTTTGTGAAAAAGGTTCTCTTCGAGCCAATCAGTTTGATTCAGATCACAATTCTTTTCAACCAAATATTTCACAATTTCCATAGAAAAATTTTTATTTTGAAAAACTGAAAAGAGAGGATTATTATTTTCCAAATTTAGATCAGATTTGTGTTCAACCAAATATTTTACCATCTCCATTGAAAAATGTTGGTTTTGGCAAAGATAGAATAGAGGTGTACGAATCTCATTCTTGTGGAAATTGATATCTGATCCATTTTCAACAAACAATTTCATTGACTTCAAATTTATTGTAAACTCTTCTTTTCGGCAAAGAAGATTCAAAAAACTCTTCTTTCCCAAATTTACATCAGCATTATTTTCAATTAAAAATTCAATGATTTCAAAATTTTTTTTTGTTCCTTGTTTACAAACATAGTGGAGAGGTGTATTGGAATTTATGTCCAAAACGTTTATTTTGGCTTTATTTTCAACCATTTTTTTGATTATTTTGAATTTTAAAAAAACTTTTTCATTATTGTATTCAATTGAGTTTTCGCAAATTAAGTGAAGAGGTGTTTGCCTATCGATTTGAATTTTGTTCAATTCACTTTTATTCTCAATCAACAAAGCAATAATTCCAAAAACACTTTGATTTATTTCTTTAGAGCAAGCAATATGAAGAGGAGTTTGTCGATATAAGTAGCTTAAATTCACATCACATTTGTTTTCGATTAGAAATTCAGAAATGTCATATCTTTCGTCAAAAATAGAAATGTTAAGAGGAGATTGATCACAAATGTTCAAATCACTTTTATTTTCAACAAAAAATTTGACCATTTCAAAATCAATTTCATCATTTTGAAAAAGATAAGAGATGGGAGTGTTGTTAGTTTTATCAATCAAATTCATTTCTGAATTATTTTCAATCAAATATTTCACTATTTCGGGATTATAATTTCTTTTGGAGAGTTCCATGAGGAGAGGGCTTGAATCTGTATCTGATTCTAATTTCAAGTTTATCATTGCTTTATGTTCAACCAAATATTTTATTTTGGAAAGTTTCATATTTTTTTCTATTGCTTTCAATATGAATGGAGTATTTTGTTGTTTTTCTTTTTAAAAAAAATAAGGACAATATTAAATTTTTTAAATTAAATCAAAAAAAAAAAAAATCAAATTATTTATCTGACTTAAACGAAGAAAATGTAAAAAATTGTAACCCAAAGTGTGAAGATTCTTATTAAAGAATGCAAAAAAATAGGTTCCCCTTAAATTTGGGGCTAGTTTATCTGTGATCTTCTTTCCATAGTATTCTTGTGAAGGAAATGACAAAATGAAAAAAATAAAAATAAAAAAAAAATTACCCATTTTCACCAAAATTTTACGATTTTTTAAGTTATTTTTGTGTGATGTTTCTTTAATTAACCTTTCCCAAATCTAAAAAAAAGTTAATGTTATAAAAGTAGTGTCAATAAATAAAATAAAACGATTAAATATGATAAAAAAGATTTTGGAAAATGAAAATTTAAATATAAAAGAAATGAGTGTTGATATAATGAAGAAAAGGGATTTTAATTAACAAAAGAAAAAATATAATGGATAAAATTAAAAATTACTTAACATATAACATTAAAATTTTAAATTGTAAAAATAATTTTATTATAAAAAAGAAAAAAAAAAAAAATTCCTTACAATGTTGTTTTCTAGCTTTTGATTCCAATATTTATTTACACAAGACATTCTTCCTATTGATTGGATATCTAAATAAGAACAAATGAGAATACACAAATCTTTATTCATGTTTCCATACGAAAATAGATTCTTCACACTTTCCTCTCCTTCCTTTTTATTTTAATGTAAATTGATGAAATGAGAAGATTTTTTTTCATTTTTCACCTTTATTTTTTTGTTGGAAATTTCTTGATTGTTTGATAATGAAAGTTTTCTTTTTTTTATTTTAACATTATCCACAATTATATCTTGATTGTTGTTCATATCAACCTTTTTATTATTGATTTGATTATTTGAAAGGAGATTAATTTTATTTTGAAGGTCATCATTATTTTTTTTCAGAGAAGTTATTTTTTCTTTTTTCTCAATTATTTCTTCCAAATATTTTTTTTCCCTCTCAAAATATCTTTCAATCTCTTTATTCAGATTCTTTTCTCTTTCATTGAATTTGTCGATTTGATTTTGAAGGAGAAGATTGGATTGTTTGAGTTGTTCATTTTCTTTAAGAAGATATTTCTCTTTATCCATCATTTTGTGATATAAATTTGCAAATCTACAATCCTTCTGATGGATCCAAATAAGTTCTCTTATTTGTTGAGGATGATCACATCCAATCTCTTTCCCTACACAAAAACAGTTTTCTTTTGGACAATTCTTGAGGAGATGTTTTAGTTTCTTTTCAATCTTGATTCGAGAAAAGCATTTATCACAATTCATTTTCTCTTTTTCTTCTTTTCTCATTTTTTTTTATTTTAATGTATGATATATAAATTATGACAAAGCTCATTTTTTCCAATATAATATTAAATAAAAAAATGCAGGAGGAGGTAATAAGGACAGGAAGGTTTTTGCTTGGGTTTGGGTTAACAGTAGAAATGAAGGGAAATGAAGGTAAACAGAAGTCCCCTTTTTTTCACATTTTGGATGAAGAAAAATTTCAAAGTTCCCCTATTTCAAAGAGAAATAAAACCTTCTATCAGGGATAATTCATTTTTCCTATAATGAATAAACAGATTCTAATTCATACATACCCATCCCCAATGAAATTCAACAAGATTTATACAGAGAAAAAACAAAAATAAAAAATGGGCCAAAGAAAAGTAACTTTTTAATTGAGCAAGTAAAACTAAACAAAGATGGAATTGGAACCCAACAATAGGATGAAGGGGACCAAAAAGTATCTGGTAGTGATGAAGAAGATGATACCCAGAGCGATCGAGATGGGGAGAGCAGGGAGAGCCTTTCTAAAAATTCCCAACAAAATGAGAGTGAAAAATAAACCAGTGATGATAGCAATGAAACAAGTGAAAACAGTGATCATGTCGAACATGGCAGCTCTACCAACCAACACGCTGTAAAAAACAAAGTCACCTAGGCAAAAATTCAATGAAAAAGAAAATTAAAATTAAAAAATTAAAATTAAAAATTATAAAAAATAAATTAAAATTAAAATTAAAAATCAAAATAAAAAATCATAATAATTTTAAATAAAGATAAAATTTTTTTTACCAAGTCCCAATTTGATTCCACGACCTGTAGGCTCTTCATCGATTTCAACTTTGTCATCGAGATCCTCATTGACCATCATGATGAAAATGCTTCCATTGTAGAGGAGGGCAGGAATGTTTTCTTGTCTTTGTTGGGAGATGTCGACGAGTACCCTGAGAGGACCTCTGGGGCACAATACTGCGAAGACGTCATACAAAGCGATTGCGCCTTATTTTTATTTTTTTTTTGAAATGAATCAGAAAAGGATTGAGCAATTCGATTAATATGGATATGTATACAATAAAATTAAAAAATTAAATTAAATTTAATTATTTAATTTGATCAATATGGTGCAAATTATTCACCTTTTTTTTGAAAGGTTTTTTCGAGTGATGATTATATTTTGATTGAATAAATATATTTGTTGAATATAATCTATGATAGAGATGGGTTATATAGGTTTTTTATTTTGAATCATTTCTTACCTAACAATGCCCAAGTTGTCCATTCAGGAATTCTGGTGAAAAAAACTGCCTAAATCGGGTAAATAAAATTATATTGGTAAATTTCCAAATTGTGAGAAAGGATTCATTACCATTAGAGCAGAGATGATGATCAAATAAGCCTTATTTATTATCGCAGGAGCATACCAAAAGATGGATAGAATTCCAACGATGGTGAAGTTCCATAATATGATAGAGAGAGTGATAAAATCCATAGGAAGATTCAAAGCATCTAATACAAAACTATTTCAAGAATGTGATGTGAATATTAAAAATTATTGGTATAATTATGATAGTGATCTTTAAATATATTCAAAAAATTTTGTTACTATGCTAATAATCCACCAAACATCGCCAATAAAAGGATAGTTGCCAAAATCAACCATCCATATATCACTTTCATACATCTATATTTATACAACAAAACAAAGACAATTGTAGTGACCGTGATCAAAGCAACAAATATGACAGCATTGATCAATGATCCCAATAATTTTGTTCCTGCAGAATCACTTGCTTGTTCATTGTAAGCCAAAACAATGCTAAAAAAAATTTATTCAAAAATTATAATCTTATTAGAATCTATTTCTTGAATATGTGATATTTAAATTAATATTTTTGGTTTCCTTTCATTATACCTCACTTGTTGATTTGGCCCACTTAATAATTTTACAATAAATATAACGAGAAACATGGTTATTGCTACAGGTCTCAAAATTGCCAATACACTATCTGCATGTTTATCGAAAATTTCTTCTTCCTCTTCCTCTTCTTCATCCTGATTAGGAAGGTTTTGATTCTGATTGTCATTATTTTGATTATTTTGATTGTTCAAATTGTTATCTTCCTCATCTTGTGGAAAAAGAGAATAAAGTCAAATATGCAAATATTATTATCATCAAGATTTACCATTGATATTTATATCTTCCAATGGTTGATAATTGCTCATTTATGGGATCAATTTTAATTTTTATAAATTTAACCAAAAAAAAGAGATTCTAAAACAAAGAATAGGAATTCAAAACCCATATTGAACAAGATTTTAGATTTATTTATTTTAACATTCATTTCAATTGTCTCATAATAGAAAATTCAAAGGAATATTTTTAAATTAGCTTGAAATATCGACATATTTATTGCTTATTTCATAACTGTTGATCAATCTCTCAATCAATTCAGCTTTGGTTCCTTCCTCACTGAGAAAATTCTCACCACAAATCTTCTTGAGCAAAGCGATGTTCAAGAATTCGAGTTTGATGGTCAATGATTGAGGAGTATCGTTATGATCCTTTTCAATGTAAGAATAGATGGCTATAAATAAAAATGTTATAAATATTTTTCAAAAGTAATTTAGATCTGATGAATGCTTTATACATAACAATTTATTATTTAAAAAATAGGTTTACATCCTCTTTCTCTTGGTTGTTCTCCTCTCTGAAGAGCGAGTTCACTTTCTATCCCGAAATATCTTTCAAAGTTGAAATCACTTTCGATCTTGGTGGAGTGATTCACTTTAGCACCTTCCTCCACAGAAAGGGTGTGAGTGTATTCCACATGTTTTATTTCAGAGTTTCCTTTGATCTTAACATGATTCCCACCCACATAGTCACAGTTCATATCTTTAAGCACCAAAGAGTGGGCAACAACACCATTAAGAGTTGGCTTAAAATTAAGAAAGAAAAATTTATTTTTTTTCAACTTTTTTTGGAAATTTTTTTTTTACATTTTTCATATATTCTTCTGGGAGATAATTTTTCAATCCTTGTGGCATGAAATAACTGAAAATGGATTCGTATCCACGCAAATTTGCCTTGAAAGCCACAATGCTGTTGATTTTTGATCCGACATACACCGACATATCCACATTTTTAGACAGAATTTGAGTGGTGTCTATTTTACCCTGTACTTTCATATTTTCACTGTCTATGCCTAATTTTGTTTTGAGGACTTTGATGCGTATTTATTTGTTGTATTAAAAGTAAGTTTTTTAAACTATTTTTTTTTTTTTTTTTACCTCCATTCACTTCAATACTGTTTGAAACAAGAGATCCACCAATAGAAGTGTATCCATTTATCTCTGTTCTTTGTGCTTCCACATTTCCATCTTAATTTGAATATTAAATGAAATTTAGGGAAATATAATTTATTGAAATTGAGGTAATTACCCAATGTAGCATGTCCATTTATTTCCTATTCATTCAGTCAAAAACAAATAATTAATTAATATTCGGACTTTTCTAATAAATTACCAATTTATTTGTATGCAAATCTTCAGTGATAGATCCACTTCCATTTATTTGGAACTTGTTTGATTTGCCTCCACTAGTTGATCCATATCCATTGATTTCAAATCTTGAATACTTTGTGTCTTGGAGTTCTTTTGCTTTTTTGATGGATCTTTTTGGCAAAAATTCTGTGTTGAAATTCATCTTGGAAAAATTGAATAATTTGATATTGGAATGTTTGCTGGTTTTCTTGAATTTTATCTGTTTCATTTCTGAATTTTTTTTTTTTGATTTAATTTATCTTTTTTTGCTTTGCCAATAAAATTGCCTTTTATATTTTTTTTTTCTCCACAACAAGATGGTCAATTTAACAAGATAAAATTTGTTGAATTAAAAATTTGCTGATTATTATTTAATTAAAATTAAAAAGAATTGATAAAATTTAAAAAAACTTTATAAAGTAAAGGAAGTTGTTTGTTTATTAAATATTAAATATTTCTCCAAAATTGTTGTGTGTTTTGTTTTGTTTTTTTTTTGTTTTGTTTTTGTTTTTTCTTATAATTCGAAATGATTTCTGACATAATACTTTAAAATATTGATAAGAACAAACTTTGGAATTTTGTAAATTTTCATTTTGAAGTTACAGACTACAAAAGTGAAGATGTTTCGCTTGAGGTCCTTTGGTAAGAGATAGTGAACTTCAGCATCCCAATCCAAAGTATCATTCTTTGATAGATGGAAAATTTCGTTGGTGATTTTGCAGCCAAAATTGGTCCAAAGAGTTTTATTTTTCTTCAGGGAATGAAAATATAGAAAAAAAAAAATTAAATTAAAATATTTTTTTACATTTGATAGCAGCTGTGATTGATTCATCAAAAATACGAAAATACTTTCCCTTTTGGTTTCTTCGGAATTAAAACGGGCTCTGAGGAGGGTAGAAAAAAGAGAATCAACGAGTTTGGGGCTGCCTTGAGAGAAATTGAGGACGAGTTTGATGATATCAGAGGTGACCTCTCTATTTTCGCAGATATCTTTGAAGGAATCTCCATAAACAAAGTCACTGTTGTTGATCATAAATGCAGTGAGAGATCGCAGACATAATTTTTTACTTTTGCAAAAAATGCTGAAGGGAGTCGAATGATAAAACATATCTTTTTTATTTGGATCTGCTTTTTTTGCGAGGAACATTTCGATAACTTCCGCAGTGATGTTTTGATTGGAGCATAGCAAATGGAACGGAGTCTGACCGAAATAATCTTCCTTATTCAAGTTTACATCAAAATTTGTCAACACTATATTCATCATCTCTTGTGAGAATTGTTTTATCTCGCATATGTAATGTGCAGCTATTCTCCCATTATAATTATCTATTATATTCACGTCTGCTTTATTCTTCAATAACTCTATGATTCTTTCGGAATAATCTTTGTTCTTATTCAATGATTTTTTTATCATCTTCATCAGCTTCTCCATTATAAGGAAAAAATAATAATTAAATTTTATTTCAAATATTCAATCAAATATTCTTCTTCTGATCCCTATTTATTCATTTGGCCACAATATATTCTTTATATTTGGCTTAATAATTCCAATCATATGATTGAAAATGATATTTCAAAATTGAGTATTATTTTATTCGAAGGTAATCTAAATTTTATATTAGGATTTTACCTTCAAAGTTGCTTTATCCCTCTTATTCTTTTTCATTATTTTGTTGAGATCTTCTTGACTTGATCTCTTAGCAGAACACATTGCAATGCTTTAAATTTTTATTTTATTTCAAATTTTTGTTTATTGAACTCAATATCTTATTCAAAAAGTGAATATTTCAATTGATCGAATATTGAAAGATTGACTAAAATGATCTCGAATGAATTTAGAATTGCATATATTAAATAATTTTAACTTGAAGATTTTCTTCAAATCAAAAAAAAAAAATAAAAAAATATTTGTCAAAGATATATTCACATAAAGTTTTCAATCTCTTTCAATTGATGGAATATAATGAAAATGTGGTTATAGGAGAATCAATATTGGAATATACAAAGAAATATAATGTTGCTTTGAATTCGGAAGAGAAAATATGGTTGGGGAAAGAATTGTTTGCGAAAATTTTGGATAGATTCAAACTCCTTCGAACATCCAATCAATTGAAAGATATAATTTTCAATTTGATAGAATATTTGAGATCAAATAATCGTTATGAATTGCCAATAAAGAAGACTGTAATTACTGCTTCAGATCTAAATGAGAAATCGAGTTTTTGGAGCGGTGATATGAATGGGAGAGATGAGGATAGCAATAGTATGAGCATACAAGAAGATCAATTGGGGAATGACAATAATATTTTGGTGGGGTTGATAGAATTGAAGGAAATAGAAAAAAAGTACAAAATATTTATTTATTGATAAATTCGTTATTTATTTATTTTTCATTTTATAACATGAAAGAGATGAAAATGTACTATTCATCAAAGATAACAATTCAAATTTGGAGATAAACATTTTAAGGACAGACGTGGCCATTCTAGGGAAGGTTCTGTTAATTAAAAGATGGTTTCTGGTGCCTTCGAGCAAAAAAAAAAGTTCTCCCAGCATAGAGGTAATAATCACAAAATAACAAAAGAAACTGTTTGAAAAGTTTTTGAAATATAAATTTTTTTTTACAATTTTAAATTAATGCAGTGCAATCACGAAGAAATAGAAATATTGGGGAATGGAGATCCATTACCCAAGCTATTAGATCCAAAACATCTCATTTCAACACACAACATCGTCTCATTGAAAGGATTGTCAGAGCAAATAAGGCATGACAGAAAAAAGAAGAGTCCCTTTTGTTTTTATGCGAAGGTGAGTTCAAAGACACCAATTTTAAATCTCAAAAACACTGACAGAAATAGTTCTGATAATTTTTGCTTTTTCCTCACGGTTGAAAGTGAATCGGGGGAGATTGAAAGCAAAATCATATTGAGGGGAATTTTTGTTGGTTATTGGCATTTTCTCAATGTGGGGAGTTGTTATGCTTTTACAAAATTGAAAAGGAAAAAAATAAGAGTAAAGGAAAGAATTTTAAAATAAAAATCCTAAAGAGATTTAAAATTAAATTAAAATTAAATTAAAATTAAATTAAAATTAAATTAAAATTAAATTAAAATTAAATTAAAATTAAA
>JAMYWO010000140.1:98493-108679 GCA_024220525.1 Cochliopodium minus
AATAAAAAATAAAAAATAAAAAATAAAAAATAAAAAATAAGAAATAAAAAATAAAAAATAAAAAATAAAAAATAAAATAAAGTTGTAGAAATAAAAAATAAAATAAGTAAATTTTTGAATAAAAAAATAAAAATAACATATAAAATATGAAAATAAAAATGAAAAATAAAAATAAAATAGAATAAAATAAAATAACAATTCTTATTTATTTTTTTTTTTGGTTTACTTTGTGTGCAATGTGGTTTGGTCGAGGACGTTGTTGTTGACACCTTCAATGATGTCGATTTCTCCGCCATTTGGCCAGTTAGGTCCAACCATCCAGAAAGCAGGCCTTTTAACAAAATAAATAAAAAAATAAAAAAAATAAAAAAATAAAAAAATATATAATGTAAAATATAAAATAAAAAAATAAAAAAAATAAAAATAAAAAAATAATATAAAATAAAAAAATGTAAAAAATAAAAAATGAAAAAATTTAATTAAATTTTATTGACAAAATAAAAATCAATTTATACCATGTCCCACATCCTTGTGGCATGTGGTTCAAATCAACAACTTTAAAAGAGAAATTATCAAAGAAATGGAAAAAAAAAAAAATTATAAAGTTTACCGAACAAACCAGTGTTGTATGCCTTGTTGGATGTGATACGGATGGAATTTCTTCCTCTACCTTTTAAAAGAAAAACAAAATAAAGAAAGAAAATTGACAATCAAATTTCAAAACAAAGAAAAATTTTTGAAACGAAATAAATATAAATATAAAAATTATAATAATTATAATTCTTAAATTGAAAATAAAATTAATATTCACATTTATACTTGTATAATGTGCAAATATTTTTTTTAAAATTTATCTTTACCTGAGGCGATGTTGGTGGCATCAGCAGACATGTAGAAGATATTATTCTCCACCCTTGCGAGATTTTCTTGTTGGGCCTGTTGCAAGCTCAAGTAATTGACCTATAATGGACAATATTTTTAAAAATATTTCTTTATTTCAATGATGGGAGAAAATTACATAGCCATTGGTTGGATCATTTGCTTCATTTATCAAAATTAAAGTGAAAAAAATATGAAATTTTTTTCTTACCAGTGAAATAATTCCATTGATTGAAAAAGCTATCTCCCACGTAATTATCTGACAAGGTATAGCAATTGAAAAGATAAAATAAAGCAAATATCAAAAATATTTTTTTGAACATATTTTTTTGATTATTTTATTGAGAAGATGAAGGAATTTAATTATTTTTCAATGCTCTCTCGTCTAGAACATATTTGTAAATTTACACCAAAAAAGTTTTGGAAAATGAATATTGAAGACTCCAAAGGAAAATAAACAAAATCATAATGAAAATTTAATGTAAAAATACATATATATTCTTGGATTCAAAGAATCATAAGATGTTCCACTATAAAAATATTAATTTTATTTTTTTTCACTTTGAATATTTTAATTTCTCTTTAAAAAATATTAAAAATAAAGGTAAGTTTTTTCTGTTTTTTTTACTCAAAGGAGTTTAAATACAAATTTGTTTTTTTCTTTTTTATTAATTTTTATTTTCTGTCAACTTTTCACTACAAATATTACAAACACGCATCTTCCTTTCTCCATACAAGTACTCCTTGGGCAAAAGTTCAAAGTTGTGGCAACAATCATGACAAAAAATCAATTTGCATAGTCTTTTACAAAAAAAAAATAAAAACAAAAAATAAAAACAAAAATAAAATATTAATAAAAAATAAAAAATCAATAAAAAATTAATAAAAATAAAAAAAATGAAAAAGAAAAAAAGTTTTTTAAGTGTTTTTTAATATTAAAATCAAAAAAGTCTATTTCAATTAAAAAAAATGAACAATACATTAAAATAAAAAAATAAAAATAAAAAAATCAATAAAAAAATTAAAAAAAAATGAAAAAGAAAAAAAGAAAAAGTTTTTAAAAGTGTTTTTTAATATTTTAAAAATTAATATAAAAATTAAAAAATTTGATTTAAATTAAAATTTTTTCACCTACAATGATGTTTTCTTACAAAAAAACTAAAAATGGATCCACAATCACACTTGCTCTTTTCATAATCGTTTTGCCACATGGAATTAGGAGAAGGAAGGATGCCTTGTGGGTCCTCGTCATATTGACTCTCGCCGTCAGTGACGGACTGGACGTCCTCTATGTCCACGTCTATTTCCAAATTGGTTTCTTTATCAAAAGTGACCGAACTGTTGGCTACAATAGGAAAAATTTAAATATTTCAAATGATAATTTATTTGAAAAAAAATAAAAAATAATAAAAAATAATAAAGAACAAAGAACAAACGAAAAATAAATCAAAAATATTGCGTAAAAATACATTAAATAAAAACTTATTGAAATAAAAAAATCCAATTATTTTTTAAAAATACGTAAATCTAAAAATAAAAGTAAAAACAAACAAATCAAAAAATAAAAATCAAAAATCAAAATTAATTATTAAAATAAAAAACAAAAAATTATCAAAAATAAAAATAAAAAACTTAAAAACAAAGAACAAACGAAAAATAAACTAAAAATATAAAATACATTAAATAAAAAAAAAAAAATATTGGATTAAAAAATCAAAAAAAAACAAGAAAATTTTTTAAAAATACGTAAATCTAAAAATAAACTAAATAAAAAAATAGTAATTAAAATCAAAAGTAAAAACAAAAGTAAAAACAAATAAATGAATAAACAAAAATCAAAAATCAAAATTAATTATTAAAATAAAAACAATAATAAAATAATTAAAAATAAAAAATTAATAATAAAAATTGATATTTTTAATAACAACTAAATAATTTTGAAAGTACCAGACAATCTGACGTCCAGAGGACTGGAATAGCCCAGTTCGCCTATCATCTTTAATTTTTTTCCAGAGTTGTCTATTATCAGTGTGGGGCAATCGTAAGGGCAGTTGCTCAAACCTTAAATGAATAAAAAATAAAAAATAAAAAATAAAAAATAAAAAATAAAAATAAAAAATAAAAAATAAAAAATAAAAAATAAAAGTAATAAATATTAAATAATAAAAAAATTTACCTGACACGATTGAATTGTTCAATGAACGACAATAAATTGGGAGACTTCTCTTTCTTTTCGTACGACTGCCAATTCTTCTCGCACAACTCACTCGAGCGGATCTTGGAGTACAACAAAAAGTCCGCCAAACAAAGCTGACGAGAGATTTCGGTGGGATGGACGTCTCTGATTGTCATGTCTCCGAATGAGATTTTTTTGGGAGGAAGAAACGATTTTGGTGGTTTTTCGAGTGTAAGTCCTTTTTTTATTTTCAAAAAAAAAAAAAGAAAATTTATTATTTAAATGAAAATAAAAATTATTTTTTATTCTCAATTGTTTTTTTTTTTAAATTTTGATATTATTTTTTTTTGTTTATTTTTAATTTTTGATTTTTGATTTTTTTTTTTTATTTTATTCTTTCACTTTTCCATATTTTTTAATTTTTGTTTTTTTTTTTTATTTTCATTTTTCATTTTTTATTTTAATTGTTTATTATAATTAAATCTTTAATAAAATATTTTTTATTTTTATAAAATTAATTTTTTATTTTTTTTTTTTACCTCCTTGTGAAGATTTAAAAATTAATTTTTGGAGAGACTCTGCAGTTTTCTCCAACCCTTTGGTGGTTTTCATTTTTTGGAGGAAAGAGTTCAACTGTTGATGTAATTTTCCGTCGTCAAATTCATATCCTAAAAAAAAAAATGAAAAAATAAAAATAAAAATAGAAAATAAAATATAAAAATAAAATATAAAAAATAAAAATAAAAATAAAAAATAAAAAATAAAAAATAAAAAATAAAAAATAAAAAATAAAAAATAAANTAATTTTTTTTTCATTTGTCTTTCAAGTCTCATTTTTTAATTTTCATTCAAAAAGAAATTAAATTTTTAATTTTGATTCATTTAAAATTTTTTCATTATTATAAAATATTTTGATTTAATAAAAATATTTAATTGTTCATTTTTCATTTTCTATTAATTATTATTTTAAATTTCCAAAAAGGTTCATTAAATGTGAACGGATGCGTGACAATGATAGGAAAGATAATTTTGTCGCTCAAAAACAGGCCACAAAATGGACAAACGACAATAGTTCTCATGACATACAACTGTACCAACCCTATCTCTTTCAACTCCAATAACAAAAAAAGAAAGAAGGGGAGGGCGAGAGTGGTCGTTTCTTCTCAAAGCACTCATTTCGCTGTGAAACCCACTTATGTCCAAAACAATTGTGACAAAATCGCATCTACTTTGAATGATCAACAAGGAACCCTTTCTGTCACTCTTTCCACTTCTTTGGGTGGAAATTGTAAAGGTAAAAAAAAAATCTATGTCTAAGATTATTTATTTTTGAATAAGATATTTTTAATAAGATATTTTTAAATATTTTTTTATTTTTTTATTTTATTTTTTTTTTTTTTTATTTTTTATTTTCATTTTTTTTTTTCATTTATTTGTTGCCCATTGTCCTTATTTATTTTGATGTTTTTTTTAATTTTTTTTGATAAAATTTTTGTATAATTATTTTTATTTTTCAATGCTCATAACTTTATTTTAAATATTTTTCATAACAAAATTTTGTTTAAAAAGGAGGAATCTCAACAGGAGCTATTATAGGTATTGTCGTTGGAGTAGTAGGAGGGACTTTGATAATCATCATCGTCGCATCCATAATCATTTCCAAGAAAAACAAAAAGTTTGATGAACAAATGAGCAACATCCAGATGGATGAAAATCCCAAACATAAAAAAGATTGGAAAAGTAATGAAGGCCACTTTGAAAAAACCAAGTGGACAGAAAATACTGAAGCTAAATAATAATTTTCAATTTTTGTGCATTTTGTTTCAATAAAAAATTTAAAATTGAATTAAGTCTTTTTCTTAATATTTCAACATTTCCCTTTCCAACCTTTAATTTATCATCCAATTTTTTCATCTTTTCTGGAGTATCGTAATTGTTTGGATTCTTGATTATCTCTTTTGCAATTTGAATAGGTTCTTTATATTCAGATTCAAAATTCTCAACATCTTTTATTTATAATTTATTTTAATTTAATAAAATTGGTTTGAAAAGAAAACCTTCTATTTGAAAATTTTTGCTTTTTTTTGAAACAAGATCCATTTTTTTTTTTCTTTTTTATTATTTTTTTTTCTACTGTTTTTGTTGAGAATAAAAATCATAAAATTATATCATATGAAATTATATTATTTAAACATTTCTCTGAAAATATTAATTCTTATTAAAAAAATTTTAATTGATCTCCAAAAAGAAAAAACACAACTTTTTCAGTTTCTTGGCTCCAGCTCAAGAGAAGTGAGCTGCATCTCCTTTTGAGTGAAAACATAAGTCTCAAAAATGAACTGTTGAATGATAGGAACAGAAGTGAAGTTGAAGGCTTTCTCTTGGAAATAAGTTATGGTTTTGATGATGTTGGCGATGTGACGGAACTTGTTGAAGTTGACAAGCCCCTCTTCTTCTTCGTCTGTTGTGAGGTAGTCTTTGTTTCCGTCATCCACAAACACTATGTCACTGAGGAAAATACCTTGAAAAAATAGATTAAAAATCAAAAAAATAAATAAAATAAAAAATATATTGAATAAAATAAATAATAAAATAAATAAAAAATAAAGAATAAAAAATAAAAATAAAAAATAAAAAATAAAAAATAAATTAAATTTAAAAAATAAAATGAATAAAATAAAATAAAAATAAATAAAAAATAAAAAATAAAAATAAAAATAAAAAGTAAAAAAAATAAATAAATTGAAAAATAAAAAATAAAAAATAAAAAATAAAAAATAAAAAATAAAAAATAGAAAATAAACTAAAAAAAAATAATAAATAATAAAATAAAATAAAAAAATAAAAATTTGTTTTTTACCCAAATATGGCAAGGCAGGCAAATTGCAAATGGAAAGAACCTTTCTGATTTCAGAAAAGTTGTCTTTGCTTTCCACGAACTTGACTAATTCACACCATATGTTCCAAATTTTTGTCGGAAGTAACTTTATAAAAAAGAATAAAAATAAAAAAATAAAAAAAAAATCAAAAAATTAAAAAAATTAAAATAAAAAATTTAATTGAAAATAAATATAAAATAAAAAATTAAAAAATAAAGAAAAATAATTTATTTTTACACTCCATGTCTTTTTAAGACGATGCAATGAAGCGTTTTGAAGGCCACTGACCACTTGCATCACCCCGTTGAAGTTCTGCATTGTTTTGAGCTCCCAGCCGATGGCGATGAATCTACTCAAGGTTGCGGCTCTTTGTTTGAGATCTGTTGTCTTCAAAACTTGCGTTGTCACCCAATTACTAAAAAAAATAAATAAATAAGAAATAAAAGTAGAAACTAAATAATTATCAAAAATAAAAAATAAAAAATAAAGTGAATAAATTAATAAAAATAAATAATAAATAATAAATAATAAATAAATAAAAATATAAAATAAATATTAGCAAAAAATAAGAATAAATAAAAAAAATAAATAAGAAATAAAAGTGGAAACAAAATTAAATAAATATCAAAAATATATTAAAAAAATAAAAACAAGGAATAAATAAATAAAGAATAAATAATAAATAATAAATAAATAATAAATAAATAATAAATAAATAATAAATAATAAATAATAAAGAAATAAAAAGATAATANTTTATCGTGTTAAAAATATGTGTCTGGAGGTCCGGACACATATTAAAAAAGAAAAAAAAATTTCCCCTTATGTAATTGTTTTCAAATCTAAAAAAAGCTTCATGCATTCAAAGAAAATTTATTGTAAAAAAATTTCAAATGACTTTTATAAATGGCAACAAAATTAAATCCCAAAATCTTTTAATTAAGCTGAATTAGATTAATCAATATTAGTTGTTGTAAGTTTATCTTAATTTATAAACAAAATTAAAATCGAGAAAAAGTTTTTTTAATTTATTGAAAAACTTTGACATAATTGACAGACCAGTAGGCTTGCTTGAACTCATAAGGATAGTTTTGGACCCAGTTCTGGCAAGTGATGTTTCTCATGCATTGATTTGGGAAGACAGCACCAGCCCAATCTTTAATGAAAATAAAAATAACAAGAAAACAAAAAAAAGAAAAATAAAACCTCCACAAAAAGTGAGATCAAAAACGATGTTCATGTTGGAGAAGTGAGATGATGGACAATTGTTTCCGAGAGTGAAGGAAGCGTAAGGTTTGCCCCAAGTGCTTGGTTTTGGAACCTTTTCGCAAAAATAAAATAAAATAAAAAACAAAAAAAACAAAAAATGTCAAGTAAAAATGTTAACATTGTTTTTGAGATCCAAAGGGGTTTGAGGGTGAGTGAAAAACCAAGATCTGATGACATTATTAGTCCACTAAAAAAAAAAAAACCATTTTTTTTTAAATGAAACATTTTTAAGTCTATTTTAATTTATAGTTTTGTAAAAAAAATAATTAAATTTTATTATTATACTTCGGTAGCGTAGATTCCTCCTCCTATGTTGTTAAATGGGACACCATAAGTGTTAGCTTGGTTAGGAACCTTTTAAAAAATGAAAATAAAAATAAATAAAAAAAGATAAAAACGAATGAAATTTTTTTTTTTAATTGAAAATTTATTAATAATTTAATTCAAAAAAAACATTAGAATAACAATTTTTTGTTTTTTTTTATAATTTTATTTTTGAACAAAAAATTTATATAAAAAAAAAAGAATAAAGTTCATTTTAATAAAGATTATAATCTTCTTATAATTTTAAAAAATAAAACATCATAAAAATAAAAATAAAATAAAAATTAATTTTTTTTACAATCCCGCATCCTTGATTGGTAGACTAATTAATAAAACAGTTTAATTAATTTCTTCAAAAAATTCGACTTTATTTTTTGTTACTTGGTTGGGGGCATCGATATAACAGTTGGTAGCAGGCTGGTTGTTGGTGCCGTTAGACCAGCGTCCGTTGAAATCGTTGTTGGAGGAGCTTTGTACACAACCATTACTGGTTGAAAAATTAATAAAAAGATAAAAAATAAAATGATAAAAATAAAATGATAAAAATAAAATGATAAAAATAAAAATAAAAATAAAAATAAAAAATAAAAAAATAAAAAAAATAAAAAATAAAAAATAAAAAATAGAACAAGTTGAGAGTGTAGCAGGGAGGATCAACGAAAAACAAGTATTTGGAAAAAAATTTGTATTTTATGAAATTGTATCAGAGGGATCTAATCTTCAAATCATTTGTGACTTGAGTTTGATAAAAGAATTGGAATCATTNTATTTTTTATTTTTTATTTTTTATTTTTTATTTTTTATTTTTTATTTTTTATTTTTTATTTTTTATTTTTTATTTCATTTTTTCAGGTGACAATTATATTGAAGAGTTGTATGATCTCTACAACACCAGATTTTTGCCTCTTTTTGGAGTTCCTAATTATGAAGAAAACCATATATGTGGGAAAAAAGTAATTTTAATTTAATTTTAAATATTTATTTTATTTTTAATTTTTCTTTATTTTAATTGAAACAAATTTTATTTTTTATTCTTCATTCCGTACGAAATCCCTTTTGAAAATGATATTTTGTTTTTTTTATTTTAGATTAATTCTAATTTATTTTTCATTCTTTTTATTTTTCATTCTTTTTATATTTTTTATTTTTTATTTTTTATTTATTTTTTATTTTTTATTTATTATTTTTTATTTTTTATTATTTATTTATTTTTATTTTTATTTATTTTTATTTTTTATTTTTTTCTTTAGGTAACCCAACAAGAATTCTACTTGATCCAAGAAAACTTCGGACCATGGGTAGACCACCACGTGAAGGCCCTCCAAACCGCGCCCGACGGACCAATCCGCCAACTCGAAGTGTGGAACTGGGTGGAGCTCCAACTGGCTTACCCCTCTCGCAACATCCACCTCCCCTCTTACATCATCAACTGTTTGACTTTCAGCAACCTTGTTTATGCTGTTGGTGAGTCTCCTGGAGATTCTCAGCCCGATTTTGTAGGAACTTCCGATAATCTTAATTTCGGTAGATTTTTTTTTCATTTATTTTTATTTATTTTAATTTTAATTTTTTAATTGAATCATTTTTTTATTTTTAATTAAATTATTTTTTCTATTTCTTATTTTATATTTTTTAAAAAATTTTCTATTTCTTATTTTTTTTTAAAAATTTTATTTTTCAAATTTCTATTTATTTTTCATTTTTTTTTTCTGTTTTTATTTTTTGTTGATAATTTTTTGTTGATAATTTTTACTCTGTTTTTTATTTTTTATTTTCTATTTTTGATTTGATTTTATGATTTTAAAAAAATAAATTATTTTTCTGTTGTTAGAAATAATTAATGACAAATCTATTTATTTAGTATAATTACATATTGAAAAAAAAAAAAAAATTAATCTATTTATTTTTTCTCTTTAAAATTTACAAATAGTTTTCATTTTTTTATTTTTATTTTATTTTTATTTTGATTTTTTTTAATTAAAAATGTTTTTGATTAGTTTATTTTATTTTATTTTATTTTATTTTTTGTTTTTTAAATATTTTTATTTTTATTTCAACATGTAATTTAAATAAATTTTATTTTTTTTTTGTTGAAAAAGAAACAGAAAACCTGGATAATTATGGAGAGATTGAAGAACCAAGTTTAGATGAAAATTTTCAAAATGTTGGTAAAAAGTTTTTTTTTATTTTAAAAAATTTTTTTTTTTTATTATTTTAAAATTTTTTCTATTTTAAAAATTTTTTTTTTTATTTATTATTTTAAAATTTTTTTTTTTTCATTTATTCATTTTATTTATTTATTTATTTTTTTTTTTAGACACAGACCCTCAACCACAACAAACAAATGAGGGAGGTTACAACAGCGCAGACGACAACTATTACAACAACATCGCAAATGTAAATACACAGCAACAGCAACAACAAACTACCCCTCCTCAAAAGTCTTCACTCAAATCCAAAAAGTCTGTTGTTAAGGGAAACAATCTAAAATCCAAATCCAATGAAGTCAAGGTATGCATCTTATTATTTTTATTTTTATATTTATTTTTTTATTAACATTATTATTTATTTCTTATTTTTTATATTTATATTTTTTATTTTATTTTTTATTTTTTATTTTTTATTTTTTATTTTTTATTTTTTATTTTTTATTTTTTAT
>JAMYWO010000141.1:0-18262 GCA_024220525.1 Cochliopodium minus
AAATGTCAAGCAAAACTCTCATCCAACAAGAAATCAAAGAAATGCGTGAGAAGATTCAACAGATGTGCAAGAAAATGTTTGAGAAAAGCATGTAAATCTCGTGCTAGAGTTGCATGTACTGGAAAGAAGACTGAAAAAAAATGCAGAACAACAAGATCAAGAAGATGCAGAAAACTTCACTTGAGAAAACAAAGAAAAGTTAACAGAAAGAGACACTCAAAGAAGACAACCAAGAAACATCTCAAGAGACACAACAAGAAGAACACAAAGAGACACACCAAGAAGGTTTCAAAAAAACACACCAAGAAACACTCAAAAAAGAACTCTAAGAGACATACCAAGAAAAGACAAACCAAAAGAGTTGTTTTGATCAAAAAGAAAATTTCTGAAAAGAAGTTGAGAAAATCTGCAAAGAGAGCTGCTGTCAGAAAATGTGGAGCTGGAGCAAAAAACAAAGCATGCAGAGTTAAAGCAAGAAAAGCATTCAGAAAGAGAGAAGGAAAGTTCAGAAAAACTTCATTGAAAGCATGTGCTTGCAGAACTAAACTTTCAAAGAAATGTCAAGCAAAACTCTCATCCAACAAGAAATCAAAGAAATGTGTGAGAAGATTCAACAGATGTGCAAGAAAATGTTTGAGAAAAGCATGTAAATCTCGTGCTAGAGTTGCATGTACTGGAAAGAAGACTGAGAAGAAATGCAGAACAACAAGATCAAGAAGATGCAGAAAACTTCACTTGAGAAAACAAAGAAAAGTCAACAGAAAGAGACACTCAAAGAAGACAACCAAGAAACATCTCAAGAGACACAATAAGAAGAACACCAAGAGACATACCAAGAAACATTCAAAAAAGATCTCCAAGAGACATACCAAGAAAAGACAAACCAAAAGAGTTGTTTTGATCAAAAAGAAAATTTCTGAAAAGAAATTGAGAAAATCTGCAAAGAGAGCTTCTGTCAGAAAATGTGGAGCTGGAGCAAAACATAGAGCATGCAGAGTTAAAGCAAGAAAAGCATTCAGAAAGAGAGAAAAGACTTTCAGAAAAACTTCATTGAAAGCATGTGCTTGCAGAACTAAACTTTCAAAGAAATGTCAAGCAAAACTCTCATCCAACAAGAAATCAAAGAAATGCGTGAGAAGATTCAACAGATGTGCAAGAAAATGCTTGAGAAAAGCATGTAAATCTCGTGCTAGAGTTTCATGTACTGGAAAGAAGACTACCGAAAAGAAATGCAGAATAACCAGATCAAGAAGATGTAGAAAACTTCACTTGAGAAGAAGAGAAAGAAGAAACAGAAAATCAAAGAAAGCTGCAAAGAAAGCAAGAAAAGAAAAGAAAGTTGCAAAGAAAGAAAAAAAGGCCATAAAGAAGGCTGAAAGAAAAGCAGAAAAGAAGGCTGAAAAGAAAGCTGAAAAGAAGGCTGAAAGAAAAGCAGAAAAGAAAGCAGAAAAGAAAGCTGAAAGAAAAGCTGAAAGAAAAGCAGAAAAGAAAGCAGAAAAGAAAGCTGAAAAGAAAGCTGAAAAGAAAGCAGAAAAGAAAGCAGAAAAGAAAGCTGAAAAGAAGCCTCTTACCGAAACTGAAAAGAAAGAAATCCATGAACAATGCCAAAAAATCAAAGAACTCCCACCTCAAGTAATCACCACCTATACCCAAACTATTGCATCTGATAGATGTGGAAATGGAGTTCAAGGAAAAGAATGCAGAGAAAGAGTTGCTGAATATTCCAAGACCCAAGAAACCCTTTTCAGAGTAAGTGCACTTAAATCTTGCAAATGTGAAAAGACTATCACTTCAACTGATGGAGATTCTACCAAAACTGTAGTCAAAAATTGCTCAAATTCTTGCTTGAAAAGAGCATGTAAAATACGTGCATTGAATGAATGTGTAACCCTTTCAGATCATACTGCTTGTGTCAACAGGGTTAACGAGAAATGTACCGCTCTTCACCTTAAATAAGTGATTTGAAACAATCTTTATAAATAAAATTTTAAAAAAAAAATAAAGTTTCCTCAATACAAAAAAAAAAAATATTTTTCTTCCAAAAATTTTTTTGGGAATTATCATTCAAGAATAGAACAGAATAATGACACTTCTTTTTCTCGAATATATAAAAAAATTTGAAAGAATAATTTTATTTATACAAAAAAGTTTAATAAATTAATTTGATGACAATAAATTTTGATGAAATCTTTCTTCCAAAGAAGGAGCTTCACGAAAAACGAACAACATTAGAGAAGAAGGGATAATTTCACCAATAAAGTAAAAGAATATATACTTTATCCAAGCAATAGATAGAATTTCAGAAATAATAAGGGCAATCCCTCTAACAATAAAACAAGTGGTACACACAGTAGAAATAATGGTGATCATCTTCTTTGCATTTCTTGTTTCATAATCTCTTCCTCTGTGCATTAAATACAATTTAATTCCAAAAGCCAAAAAAGCTGTCCCAATTATTATACACAAAGAAGCAATAACAAAGTTTGTTATTTTTTGTACTTCATTTCTTTTCTAATAATAAAATTTATCATTATTCATTTAAAAGAACAATTTATTTTTGTTAAATTCACTCAATTTTAATTTTACCTTTTGGAAAACTGCATAAAAAACAGAGGTAATGGTAAATATGGCTAGAATGGTAGTATTTAAGAAGAAAAAGACCAACTTGGTTCTATTTCGAGGATCATTCAAAAAGTTTATGGCCTGTGACCAAAAATACACCAAAATGTTGTATGCCACAAAAAACATTATCATTGGAAATACGTAGAAAATGTATATCAACAAGTTCACTATAATGTTGGAATCTAGCACATTTTGAAATTTTACAACAAAGTATGCCACCAGTATCATTAGGAAAAATAGAAACCTCACTTTTTTAAAAAATCGTTTTTTACTTGTAACAATTTTTTAAAATTTTAATTTTCAAAAAGAATTTTTTTTTTTTTTCTTTTATTGGGAATTTTTTTAATATGGAAATTTAATTATCACATAATTTTGGTGTTGTTCCATATTTGTCACCTCCACTATTGGTTATTTTTATTTGTGAAGTATTTATTATTTATTTATTTATAAAATTGCAGATTATACGTTGAATTAATCATCATTCAGTTTATATAAAATGTGAATTTTTTTTTTTTTCAAACATATTAAAATATTTTTTGATTTATGGCCCATTTATTTGTTCTTACATGCTGTTTGGATTGACATTATTGATAGAAAGATTTTAGGTATTGCAAATTCTTCATCTCTTGCATTTCTCATCAGCCTGATGAGATTGATGATGGAGAATAGAAACAATAAGAGATAGAATCCAGCCAGAATAAAGCTATATATTTTATATACATCCGTAAATAAAGGGATTATTTCAGAGGGAAGCTCTAAATCTGAATTTAAAACCATTTTTTTTTAATATTTTAAAATGTTTCTGAAATTACAATAATTATTTTTTCAAAACAATTTTCTTTCTTTCAAAAAAAAAAACACCTCCGTATAGAGGTAACAAAATTCTAAACTTCCATTGTCTTTTAAAAAATAAAGAAAAAAAATTTGATGAAATAATTGAAAACATTTAAAAGAGAGGCAAAGATTCAACAAAAAAGTTTCATAAAGATACAATTTAATTTTTCTTTCTATTTAGTTAACGTTCTCCGTGATGGAGTTTATGGTGACTCTGATGAGCAATGCGATTTTAGAAGCTAAGACCCTCGAAGATTCCTTTTCAATTTTGCTAGAGAGAGACAACCTTATGAAGCTGATGGCCTCCTGGCAAACGGTGGAAGCGTTTTGGAGAACAGAAAGGTTCTTTTCGAGGTCATTGCCCAAAGAAACGAAAATGTCACGTGAAAAAACGACAACGTCACAAATGTCGCTGGAGAGGGCTTTATAATCTAATGTGGGCAAGTTTGAAAATTGTTGAGAAATTGATTTTCCAATGCTAGAAAAGTATTCTGTGACTTTGTTCTTGTCTGTTTTGTTTCGGAGGAGAATCTTCTTATCAAAGTAATCCAGAAGGATACCCTCGTAAGGTCTTGAGATGTCTTCAAACAGACTTTCGATGTCTTTCAAAGCTTGTCTGGCCGAAGGATTGGAGATGGGTTGTTCTTTGGGTTTGTTAATTTTGAGGATTTCTTTGAGGATTTTCAAGAATTTGGTTAAATCTGTTTTGCAGCTTCTGATATAGTTCTTGAAGATCTCAAAATTCTCGGATTGATCCTTGTCCGAAATCAACATCTGATGTTCACATCTCAACAAAAAAGCAAAACTGAAAACGATTTCTTGACTCAAAATGACCAGATCCAAACGAACATCCACATTTTCAACGAGAGAACAATCCATCCTCACTGTTTGCAAAACATTGATGAGGGTATCAATGTATCCACTAAGAGTCAACTCGGAAAAAGATTTGGGAGAAAGTTTCATTATGAGGTTTTTGGAGAAGAGAGCGACTGTTTTGATAAACTCGGACAAGGTGGAAGAAACAGTTTTGGAAGAGGAATTCTTCAAGTCTTCGTACATCACCAAAAGTTTGGTAATCTTGGTGGTGAGCAAATCGAAATCGACCACTTTAACTTTGATGTTATCCACAAAATTAGACAAGGAAGAGATGTTATCCTCCAGCTTTTCTTCGTAAATCATGTAATCAGGTTTCTGTGGCTGCAACTCGATCAACTCTTTGAATTGAAAGAAGATCTCCGTCACTTTTTCAAAGATGACCATCCCTATTTTGTTGCTTTTTCCACACTCCTTGCTGCTTTTTTCAAATACTTCTACTATCTTATCTCTTTTCTTGTCAAAATTGTTTGAAATGCTTTCATTTCTTAGTGAGTTTGCCAAAACGTTCAGAAGAGAGGCGATCCCTGTCTTGATTGAAGTGAAGAATATTTTTTCCAAAACTTCTTTTAGCAGCATCATTGATCCGTTGAACAATGAGAAGCAACTTATGTCGTTTGTGAACAACTTGCTGGATGTCAATAAAATATCTTTAGACAACAAAACAAGTAAATCTTGTGTATCTTCATTTGTAATTTCTATTGCATTCTTTATTAAAATAAAAATAGAATAAAAAAATTTAAATGAAAAAATAAAAAACAAAAAATAAAATAAAAAAAGAAATCAAATCAAATAAAATCAAATAAAATCAAACAAAAAATAAAAATAAAAAATCAAATAAAAAATCAAATAAAAAATAAAACAAAAAAAAATGTTTACCTGTGATATTTGAATGAGAGCCTCAACCACTTTGTTTCTCATTTTGAGTTTGATGGTATTGATTTCATTGGGAAAAGTGATCAAGTTGATCAAGAAAATGGAATCCAAAAGTAAATTCTGAACAGAAAAGTTGGGATTGTTAAGCTTGTTAACAAGTCTCTTGATCTCAGCAAGACGCACTTTGGCGTTGTGTTGCATCTTTTTGAATTTGTACTCTTGCTCCATCTGTAAAAGTTTCGCTTCCTGCAGGTTTTTTTGTAACAAGTTAATTTTGTCACGAGGAGATTGTCTCGGAGAAGGGGGAATCATCTTTTCAACAAGAAGTTGGTGTAAAGTGTTTTGAGAGGGCTTTTCTACAACAAGTTCTTTTTCATCTTCAATTTGAGAGGGCTTTTCAACGAGATGATTATCAGTGGATCCATTCTCATCAATCACTTCATTGCTTATGTCGTTCTCCCCACTACTATCAAAAAGAATGGATTCACTAATGGTCACACTGTCCACACTCGAAGACGTCCTTGGTTTTTTCTCTTTGATGGATTTTTTGTGTCTGTTTAGAAGATCAACCATTTGAAGTTGTTGAGATCCATTGTTACCCAAAATTTGTTGTTTCAAAGAAATGGAAGTTTTTGTTTCGATTTTTTCAAGAAGAACAATCATTTTTTTGATGAAAGCCCCTATTTTGTTTCCTCCTTCTTTGTCCATCTTTATTCCAGCTACGAGCTTGCAGAGACAGTCCAACATTCCAATAAACAAGGTAAGTTCAAAGGATATCTCTTTATTTTCCAAGTTCAACTTTAAGAGTTGTTTCAGTCTTTTCATCGAATTTTCGGTAGAGTTTTTCATCAACAAGATATCACCCAAAATTTCTCTTTGTTTTTCAACGTTGGTTATGTTCATTTTTATACGAGAGATCAATTCATCGAATATTTTTCTTGAGAATTTGAGGGTTTCAATAGAATGATCTTCCCACTCCCCCTCTATATTTTCTTTGTCAGAAAAGATCTCATCAATTTTGGAGGAAAGCAACATTTTAGCGGAAGATTCCCGAGTCATAACGGTAGAAGGAGTGCTTTTGTTCACTTTAAAAGTAGACATGTTCTGGTAAGAATATTGCTTGACCATCTCCCCAATAGACTTTTGTTTGAAAAGAGAAGGTGTGCTGCCTCCCTCTCTATTCGTCTCCTTGAGAGTGTTGGTCATCTTCTTCTTACTCCTCCGCATAATACTACCACGAGTGCTCCTCTTCAACTTCTTGCTGTTTTCCATAATAACCAAACCATAAGTAACAATACAATTGATGTCTGGCTTCTCCACAGATGTATCAAAATCTTCCACGTCCAAAAAATTAGGAACACCCAGATTTTCTTCGACAGTTCTAAAGACTGTTTCAAAATTTTTTCGATCATCTTTTTTGTCGAGGGATTGTAAGTCTAATAAACTGTTGTTCCAGTTTGCTATTAATGCACACCAACTTATTCCATGATAAAGAAAGTTGTCTTCTTGGAGGAACTCTTCAGGGATGTCCTTTGTGAATTTGTCGATCTTTTCTCTGAACTTTTTTATGAATAATCTTTTTGATGATATCTCCACCCCTTCTGATTTGTTTCGGAGATAGAATGGTTCTATTATGAATCTTTTTATCAATCCCCATATAAAATCCAATATTGATTTTACATCTCCCCCAATCAAATCTATTTTATTAAGAAAAATTTGAAGATGAATCAATCTTTGTTTTAGATATAATTTATCTATATTCTATTATTGAATGAATCAAATATCCATCTATTTTTATATTTCCTTTTATTCATTTGTATATATTAAATTGTGGACTATAATTTCAAATGTATTCGATATATTATTCAAGAAAAATTGAATTATTTTCTTTATTCATAATTTTATTACCAAATGCACTGAATGTTTTTTGAGATAATTTTTTATTCTTTTCAAGAAACTTTATGACAAGATTGAGATTCTCTAATTTTTGCATTTTTGTCTTTGGTTCTTTTATTTTTTTCCCAATCGATCTCCCAGAAAGAACCTCGACCAATTTGATCATCATCAACCCATCATTGAATCCATTTGATATATCATCAATGGAACAACCTTTCTTACTCAAATTAAAATTGACCCATTTTAAATAACACTGTATGAAAATAAAAAAATGATCTCAATAAGATTTCTTTGTTAAAAATTAACTTCTTTTCAGAATAATGTTTAAAAAAGAAAATTATGGACCTTGCATCTCATTTTCAATCGATGTTGAGATATTTTTTCTTCATCCATCTTTGTGTGGTTAAAATATATAAATCCTCGAGTGGGATTCAAATTTTTTTTTTTTTTTTTTTACATTTGATTTCGTTCAATAAGAATAAAGGGCGAGAATGTGGAGTTATTTTTTTCAATTTCTTTGATTTTTGAAATATAAATTTGAATTGTAAAAATAAAAGTAATTTATTAATTTGACATTATTTGGAAGAAGGATCTAATTCATATAAAACTTCTATCAAAAAGAAGGAAAAGAAAAAAAAAAAAAAATGAAGCTTCTAAAAGGAATTTTTATTTGTGTTTTTTTGTTTGTATTGATCATTAAAGGTATGGAAAAGAACAAAAATATCTCAATTAAACTTTATCAAAACAAAATTTAACCATCAAAAGATATTTTGCATCAAATACAATTAAAATAAATATACAACCATATAAACATTTATAATAAGTACCTCATAAAACAAAATAGAAATCAAATATAAAAAAATTAATATAATTTCTTTGAACCATCGAAAATTATCCTCAATAAATTAAATAGCCGAAGAACATGAACCAATAAAGAGAAATATAGAAGGAAATGAAATAAAAAAGACAGATGAATACGCAATTCAAGTGAATGAAGGAGTAGATGTAAATAAATTGGCACAAGAGCACGGATTCAAGAATATGGGAAGAATAGGGAACCTAGATTACTTTCTCTTCAAGAAATTGAAGACTAAAGAGAGCTTTCCATCCCTCAAAAATTCAGAGGCAATCAAATTCATGGAAAGACAAGTATTAAAAAGAAGATACAAGAGAATAGAGGTTGCTGATCCTTTATTCGCTCAACAATGGCATCTCCAAAACAATGTGGCAATCAGTATCAAGCCTATGGAGATGTGGGATCAAGGCATCACTGGTGCGAATGTGAGTATCGCCGTTGTGGATGATGGATTGGAGGTGAATAACAACGATATCCATACCAATTACTTTGCTGAAGGGTCCTGGGATTTCAATTACAACGATAATGATCCCAGTCCTATTGCTGCTGATTCTCATGGCACAAGTGCTGCAGGATGTGCAGGTAAGAGAAAAAACATAATAAAGTTGGACTGAAGGATATATCTAAAGACTTTATACCATCTTGAATCTTTTAAAACGATCAAATCCAAAATATAAATTATCTCCTGAGATAAATCTCTTAAATTCATCTTTATTTGAAACTGATTATTATTATTATTATTATTTTATAGGTGCTCCTTTGAATAGTGTTTGCGGAGCTGGGTAAATTAAATTTCCTTCCTTTCATTCATTTATAAACAATCAACATTTTTTTATAAAAAAAATAAAGAGTTGCTCCAAATGCAAAGTTGAGTGGTATCAGACTCATTGCATTGGACACCACTGGTAAAAAAAAAAGAAAATACAAAGCTACCAATATCAAATAAACTAACCTCTTTATACTTTTTTTTAAACAAAAAAATCAGATTCTCTCGAAGGTAAAAAAAATAAAAAAAATTCAAAAAAATTATCAATTTAAAATAACAATAATTTAAAAATGAATAATTTAATAAATCAAAATAAATCAATAAAATTATTTTTTGATTATAGCAAGAGCATTGAGCTTCAAAACAGAGTTGAATCACATCTTTACAAACTCTTGGGGTCCTTTCGATGACGGAAAGAGATATGAGGGAGCAGGTCCTTTGTTGAGAGCAGCCATGGAACAAAGCGTCAAAGAAGGAAGAGGAGGAAAGGGTACCATTTACGTTTGGGCTGGTGGAAACGGAAGAAGAGCAAATGATAACTGTAACTACGACGGATATGCTAATCAACGTTACACCATTGCTATTGGTGGTAAATTTCTTTTTTCTTTTTTTTTATTTTTAAAAAACTATTTTTCTCATTTTTTCTTTATTTTCTTATTTTTTTTTTTTGATTATAGCTATCGGAAATAATGGAGTTGTTTCATATTACAGGTAAAATTTTTCCTCAGTTTAAAATTTTCTGATAATTTTATTTTTGATTATTTTTTCTTAATTAAACCATAAACTTTTAAAAAAAAAATCTGCCATTATTATTTTTAATACTCAATACTACTCAAGAATAATCAAAAATATTTTTTTTTTAAAAAAAAAATGAAAGTGAACCATGTGCTTCTTTGGTTGCAGTAGCTCCAAGTTCAGGAGGAACCCAAGGAATAACCACATGCGATCTCAATGGAAGCAGAGGATCAAGCCCCAACGACTGCACCAACCGTTTCGGAGGTACTTCCGCCGCAGCTCCTCTCGCAGCGGGTGTCATCGCCTTGATGTTGCAAGCCAACCCCAACTTGTCTTGGAGAGATGTTCAACATGTTCTTGCTAAATCTTCCCTCGTTGTTGATGCAAATAATGCTGATTGGTGGACCAATGCTGGTGGTTATAAACATAACCATGACTACGGGTAAAACACAAAAAAAAAAAAAAATTTTAATTAAATTATTTTTTAATTTAATTTAATTTATTTTAATAGAATTAATTTTTAATTTTTATAATTCATCTTCCCAAAATTTTTTACTTTTATTTCTTTATTTTTTTCTTTTGTCAGATTTGGGTTGGTGAGTGCTACTAATGCTGTCAACTTTGCGAAATCATGGGTCTCTGTTCCTGCATATGAAACCTTCGTCTTGCACAACTCCAACATTCAACCAATCAACTCTTCTTCTCAACTCGTTGTTTCTTTCAATGGTTCCGATACCAACAGCACCATTGATTTCATTGAACATATAGAAAGTAAAAAAGAAATTTTTCAATTTATTTAATATTTACCTTTTTTTTTTTAAAGTTTTTTATTTCTTTATTTTCATTTTTTGATTTCATATTTGTTTTTTTTTTATTTTTTATTTTTATTTTTATTATTTTATTTTTTATTTCTTTATTTTTCATTTTTTGATTTAATATATTATTTTTTTTTTAGTCACTCTTAGACTCACCCATGCACAAAAAGGAAATTTGGCAATCTCACTTAAAAACGCCTTTGGAACAACCAGTAAACTCTCCACTTTCCACGCAGACACCACTGCTTTCCCTGCGGGTGGTTGGACTTACAGCACTGTTCGTCATTGGGGTGAAGCTGTCGGGCAGAATTGGGATCTAATTTTTGAAAGCAGATCTCTCTTCCCTGGTTCTTTCTCTTCTGCTGACATCAAGTTTTATGGATACAAAAGAATCTAAAAAAAAGAAAAGAAAAGAAAAAATCATCTTTTTTTTTTTTTTTGTTTAAATTAAAATAATAAAAACTTCAAATTATTCCTTTAAGTTTTTTACAAAGCAAATTCAAATAAAAGAGAATAATTTTGGTAAACAAATTTTTGATTTTGAATAATTTCGTCAAAAAAAAAAATGAAAAAATCCAGATATTTTGTTGTTTTCAAGCCTTTTGGTGTTTTATCCAAATTCAGTTTGAATTCAACCACCGATATAAATAAGAAATCATTGGGGAGCTTATATAAATTTCCAAAAACATGCTATCCAGTGGGGAGATTGGATGAAAACAGTGAAGGATTGCTCATTCTAACAAATGATAAAGGATTGAACGATAGGTTGTTAAATCCAACAAATAATCATAGCAAAACCTATTTGGCACAAGTAGAAGGAGATATAACAGAAGAGGCATTAATAAGATTAAGAAATGGAGTTAAGATAAAAGTGGAGAAGGAAGATTATTTGACCAGGCCTTGTGTAGCCGAAAAAGTGAAGGAACCTGCTGATTTAGCATTAAGAGATCCTCCAATAAGATACACCAAAACAGTTCCAACTTCATGGGTTCAGATAATTCTCAAAGAAGGTAAAAATAGGCAGATAAGGTATTAATAAAAAAATCAAAACAAGAAATTTAAAATTTTCAATTAAATAAAAGAAAAATGACTTCCTCTGTTAACTTTCCTACTTTGAGATTATTGAGAATAAAAATAGAGGATTTGGATATCTCAAACATGAAACCAGGGGATGTGAAAGAATTGAGTAAAAACACCATTTATTCCAAACTGAAAATAAAAATAGAGGACTCATTTGAATAACAAAAATAATCTCTTTGTATTTATAGCTGGTTTTTTTTCAAAGAATTTAAATCATTTTGTTTCATAAAAATTTTTAAATAAATAAAATTTTTTTGGAATTGATTATTTTTTTTAATTGAAATAAGAAAATAAGTATTAAATATTCAATTTGATAATTCTTCCCTTTTCTCAAGAGTAATGGTAAAAGAGAGCCATCCCCTTTTTGGCTGCTTGAATAACAAATCGCTTCAAACCCAAATAATGGTAGAAAACATAATCTAAAGAAAAAAAAATAAAAAATAATAAATATCAAATAAATAATTAAAAATATCAAAAAAATGAAAAAAATATTAAATAAATAAGAAATTGAAAAGAATTTTTTTTTTAACCCCTGTCGTCATCTTTAGGCAATAAACCACCCAAAATCTCTGGGTAGGGCTCTTTCCATTTTTTGTAGATCTCTTCGTCATTCAATTTTTCCAACTCCTCTGCCCACATCTTCACTTTCTTGGAATCAAGACCTCGCGCACTTCCGTAAGCAACATCTATTGTTTTAAAAAAAAATTATTTTTTTATTTTTACTTGAGTTATAACTTTTAAATTAATTTCTTTGATTTTTTCTCATTATTTCTCAATAAAATTATAAAAATTTATTTTCATTTAATTTTGTTGAACTATAATTCTTTTAAAAATTTTTTTTTTTTACCTTCTCCTACATTCGAATAGCCATGTGTTAAATAAGAAAGTTTGTTGGACTTCTTAGTGAATTCATCTACTCCAGAAATCAACCAAGAAACTGCTCTAATGAAAATTCGAATTAAAAATTGGGAGAAAAAAAAGATTAAATATTTATTTTTAATCTTTAATTTAAAATATTAATTTAAATTTTTAATTTAAATTATTAAATATAATTTTTATTTATTTATTTTAAGGATTAAAGATTTTTTTTTTTTACTCGGCAGCCTTGTCCAAATAAATAACACATGCTCCATTCAAGTACTCTTCGAAAACTAATTGTCTCGTAAAAATTTTTCTCCAGTTATTTTCTGATTATTTTATAAAAATTAATAAATTTTTTTTTATTATTATTTGAAATTTAATTTAATTTAATTTTTAATTAATTTAATTTTTTTAAAGGAGCTCACCAGAAATATATTTTTTGAGACAAATTTCAGAAGGCTTCGGAAAAACTTTCAAGAAAGAAACTTTCCAGACATCTTCGTCTTTTAGAATATTGTTCCACCTCTTTGAAACCAATCTAAGATGCAATAAATCATTTGGGCACTCTACCATCAAAAAATAATTGAAAAAAAAATAATGAAAATAAGAATTAAAATAATTAAAATATTTTTGAAAAAAAAAATAATTAAAAAATAATAATAATAAATAATTTACCTAAAAAAATAAGTTTGAGGACATTTGTATTTAGTTTGTTGATAAAATCCTCCGCTTTATTTTCAACAACAACATCACCAACATTTCTCTTTTTAGAAGATCCACTCCCCTTCTCCTGATCCTCCTTATCATCATCACAATCATCCATATAAACTTCCTCATTCTTCCTCTTCTCCTTTTTGTTCTCCTTTTCATTCTCATTCTCTTTTTTTTGGTCTCTTTTTTCACGAAAATCTGCGACATGTTTCTTGAGGAGGAGGAGAAGTTCTTTTGCTGTCTTTTTTTTGTCGTACTTTACCTTTTCTTGCTCCAGTATTTCCACTATTTTGCTTTTTGCGAGTTTGTCCAGCTCCTCTTCGGTTGCTTTGTGCACCATCACCCTGTTGATCAACAAATTCGCCATTTTGCGATGATCTCTCTTGAATGTAATTTCCACTCCCTCCTTTTCTATTCGTTTTTATTTTTTTTATTATTATTTATTATTTAATATTATGTTTTGTAATAGTATCAATACCTAATGCTTTTACAATTTCGAATGATTCCATTTGTCTTATTTCCTTTGCATTCAGTCCAAGATATGTTTTTCCATCTTTGTTATTTCTTACTCTTATTTTATCAAAATCAAAGACCAATTTCTTTGATTTGCTGATTTGTTTGAGCATATATTCATTATATTCAAGATCTTGTTCAAAAGAAATTAAGAACATCAAATATGCTCCGAGCTAACGATTATTATAAAAATTTTTTTACCTTCAAAATTATACTGTGTTGAATAACTTAAAGAAAAATTAATCCTATTTTGATTTGATTCTCTTATAAATTCTCTTATTTTCTCGTCATCAAGCTCTTTTAATATTTTTAATTGTTCATCACTCAATAAGTGGATGATAGTAGTTATTCCCATTTACAGAACTGAAAATAATAAAATTTCAATTTTATTTTTTTTGAATTGAAAATTTCTCAAAGAAAATAAATATTTTTTTAGGGTGAAACAAATTTTTATTAAAAGTTTCTTTAATTTCCACCTCTCAATCTCAATACCAAGTGGAGAGTTGATTCTTTTTGGATGTTATAGTCAGCAAGAGTTCTATTGTCTTCCAATTGTTTTCCAGCGAAAATCAATCTTTGTTGATCAGGAGGGATTCCTTCTTTGTCTTGGATTTTTTGTTTTACATTTTGGATAGAATCAGATCCTTCAACTTCCAAAGTGATAGTCTTTCCTGTCAATGTCTTGACGAAAATTTGCATTCCTCCTCTCAATCTCAATACCAAATGAAGAGTGGATTCTTTTTGGATATTGTAATCAGCAAGAGTTCTATTGTCTTCCAATTGTTTTCCTGCGAAAATCAATCTTTGTTGATCAGGAGGGATTCCTTCTTTGTCTTGGATTTTTTGCTTTACATTTTGAATAGAATCAGATCCTTCAACTTCCAATGTGATAGTCTTTCCAGTGAGGGTTTTTACGAATATTTGCATACCTCCTCTCAATCTCAATACCAAGTGAAGAGTTGATTCTTTTTGGATATTGTAATCAGCAAGAGTTCTATTATCTTCCAATTGTTTTCCAGCGAAAATCAATCTTTGTTGATCAGGAGGAATTCCTTCTTTGTCTTGGATTTTTTGCTTTACATTTTGGATTGAATCAGATCCTTCAACTTCCAATGTGATGGTCTTTCCAGTCAATGTCTTGACGAAAATTTGCATACCTCCTCTCAATCTCAATACCAAGTGGAGAGTGGATTCTTTTTGAATATTGTAATCAGCAAGAGTTCTATTATCTTCCAATTGTTTTCCTGCAAAGATTAATCTTTGTTGATCAGGAGGAATTCCTTCTTTGTCTTGGATTTTTTGCTTTACATTTTGAATAGAATCAGATCCTTCAACTTCCAATGTGATAGTCTTTCCAGTGAGGGTTTTTACGAATATTTGCATACCTCCTCTCAATCTCAATACCAAATGAAGAGTTGATTCTTTTTGGATATTGTAATCAGCAAGAGTTCTATTATCTTCCAATTGTTTTCCTGCGAAAATCAATCTTTGTTGATCAGGAGGAATTCCTTCTTTATCTTGGATTTTTTGTTTTACATTTTGGATAGAATCAGATCCTTCCACTTCCAATGTGATAGTCTTTCCAGTGAGGGTTTTTACGAAAATTTGCATTGTTTAAGGTTTTAAATTTAAAGTTTTAATTTTTTTTTTTTTTTTTTTTTTTAATAATTTAAATTTTTATTTTTGTTCATTTTTTAAAATATTTCACCAAAATTTTTTATTTTAAGTATGAAAAGTTCAAAAATAGAAAAATTGGTATAAATAGAATACCATTTTCACCTTTCATTCTCATATTATTTCTTCCAATTGAAAATTTTGTTTTTAAACCAAACACTCTTTTAAAGGAAAATTAAAAATTGTGAAAATTAAATTTTAATTTCAGAGAAAGAAACTTCATGAAAAAGAATGAAAATGTTATAAATTATCAAATGTAAATTCCAAAACATTGTCATATATTCCTCAACATTTGTTACATAACTAAACTTGATTCAACTTCAAAAATGATTCAGAAATGATTTTAATATTTTCATAAATCGATATTTTGTTGATTTTTGATTGCAATAAAAACCAAATTTCTTGGAGAAATATCCTCTTTGAAAATGGGTAAAACCAATGTACCAGTATCATTTCCTTCACCTTGAATCAAATAAAGATAACGATCAAGAATAATCAAAGATTCGACCAAAAGACCGAGAACAGATCTCAAAATCAAATTCAAATAAAAGATGTTCCTATTGTTTTCATTATGCAATCTATCAAAGTGATCATCTATTTTGTTTTTCTCAAAAGTAAAGTTTTGAACATTTTGTTTTTTAGTGGCGTAGTTTTGTTGATGAGTAACAGCAAGAGTGAGTAAATAAAATTGTTCTTTTTCAGACAAATTTTTGTTGTAAACTTCTTCTACTTTAGTTTTGTTAAGTTTCCAGTTAAAGATGGAATCTTCTTCATAATATTCAAGAAACAAGTCCCTTAATTTATTGAAAAGTTATTTTAAAAGCAAAGTTTTTTATTAATGAATCATTATACCTTAACATAGAATGTAAATAGGAATTTTCAAAAATATTCATTATTTTTTCGTCACTAAACGATAACCACCTTATTTTTTTTTTTAAAAAAAATTATTTTTTATTTTTTAAAATTAAATTTTTAAAATTTCTTTTTACTTTTCCATACTTTCAGCTCCTAACCTCAAGGCACTAACAGTCAGACCAAAGTTATTTTTTGAACAAACTTCTTTCAAGTAATCACTCATAGGAAAGTTAAATTCCAATCCACAAGTAGTATCTAGTGAAAAAAAATATTACTAAAAAAGATTTATTCACAAAAAAATTATAAATTACCAAATGCATGATAACAACATCCGACCAATACTATAGATTTTATGCTGTCACATTCTTTAAATAATCTCAACATTGTAGTAGATAAAGATCCGCAACAATGAAGACTTTGCAATAATAAAGTTTTAAAATTTCTTTTTTTTTTTTCTTTTAAAATTTTACCCTGTCAAAATATAATTGCTTTGATTGTATTGTTGTTGAAGGATCTCTTCAAAACTTTTTGAATCCATTTTAGGATCTATTCTAAAATCCAAATATTTCACAGAAGCCTTACATTCAAAATTTCTGCCCAATCTTTTTACAATGTCTAGGTTTTAAGAATAAGATTTTTTTTTATTTTTTTAATTTATAGTTTTATTACGTACCTTTCATCCTCAAAATTGCAGAATCACTTATTTTTTTATTTCTTTCAAAACCAACAACATTAATATCATATTTTAAAGCTAAAGTAGAAGTTAAATATCCTTTTTATAAAATAAATGTTTTTTTTAAAAAAAAAAATAAAATAGGCTTTCAATGTGTTATACCAGTTCCTGAACCAATGTCCGCACATACTTTGGATTTAGTTATTTTACTTACTTTGTTAATTACGGAGGCCATGTTGTACACTTCGTGTGTTTTTTTGGGTGACATTCCTATACTGAGAGGTTTGAATTTGTTTTTCTTTTCTTCTATTTCAGCTTCTACATTTTCTGTGTTTTCTTTCTTTATGTTCAAATCTGATACCATCTCCAATATTTCATTGATAGATTTCGGAAATCCTTCATTTGTTTTAAGATTTACTATATCTCTGATCATTTTGAAATCAATTTTATCCACCTTTTAATTTATGAGAAGGGATAAATTTAATTTGAATCAAATTTCATTAATGGATTCTTACATCTTTCCAATCTGGAAAATTATTCAATATATATGGCAGTGTTGTCCTTCAATATTTAATTTTGAGAAAAATATAAGAAATATTTTTCTTTTTTCTTTTTTACTTGTGAAAATGATTGACAGGATACAATAGAAATTTATATTTTTCAATGGCATCAACCAATTTGTTAATTTGTGAAATGGCTTCATTCAAAGATGGGTTTTTATAATTAAAATTTTTTTTTGAAAATATTTTCATTTTTTTTTTTCTTTTCAAAAACCATTGTCAACACATATTTAGTTAACTTTGAATAAAGAAAGGACAATCAAAAATCAACCTTCTTTTTAATGTGTTAAAGAAATAGGTTTTTAATTCCTAATCCTATTACATTCTTGTCAATGAAAGAAAGAATATGCATAATGAGATTGAAAGAAAAGAAGGCGACAACAAAAAGGAAGAATTTAATATTACTCTTCCTTTGTCATTGTTATTTGTTAATGAACATTTATTTAGATCCATATTTAGGATTGTAATGAAATTATTACACAGAGGTGAACTGTAAGCTTTTTTCATTTTGTATATTGAAATTCTTCAAAAAATTAAAAAAATTGAAAATTCTTTACTTGCCAATGAGAATTGCAATGGGGCTCCTATTTAATTACAATCATATTTTTAAATCTATTCTTCTTGATTAATTAAATTTAGTTTTTCACCAAAAGTTAGTATTGCAGATTTTCCAGCCAGATTGGAATTTGTTAAATTGACACAAGAATTAATGATGAATATTTGACAATTCCGTGATCTACATTTACTCCCTTATCATTGTTTTTGATCATTTGATTTGGTTTTTAATTTAAATGTTGAGATCATTATTTAAATTTACCTGATGTATATTCACAATTTTGAAAGGATTGTGTATTTGCATTTATAAAAAGAATGGAAATGAATAAAAGTGAATGATCCTAAAAAGCCCATTTTTTTTTTATTTGAATAAATTGTTTTTGCTTAACTAACTAGAAAAGATGCTTGCTGAAAATAAAACATCTTTTTAAAAACATTTTAATCACATATAAAAAACATTATTTAAAGAAAACTAGATAAATAGAAAAGATAGAAACAAAACAAGTA